>JAUMHE010000055.1:16486074-16497542 GCA_032359235.1 Enteromius mattozi
TGTGATAAGTACAGAGAGTCTCTCTCTTGCCCCCACCCACCCATACACGATAATATCGTGTATCGGCGATCTCACAGTCTGGCGATATGACGATATGAAAAATGACCATATCGCGCAACCCTAACAGATGACCGATAGTTTAGATTTCTTAAGGAAAAGATATCCCTCAACTAATGTGGTAAACTACAAAATAAGTGCATCGCTAAGTGAACAGTTCTGCTGTATCTTTCAGCATAACTTCTGATGGTCATTTGTGTTTATTTTGTGCTATAACTTGTATTAAAGTGGAAGAGACCAGTGTTGCCGCTTGAACTGAAGCTGCTACAGCGATCTATAAAGCAAAACAGTATTTTTTTTAATTTTTAAATTCTATTTAAAGTTTTATATTTACTGCACATTGTTATTCTCCTCATTATTTACATATAACGTCTAACGAACCAGAAGCCTCACCCATAGGCTTACTTCCGCGTTCAGGAAACAGGTGGATAGGAAGTAACAAAGCACTTTGCGATTATTGGAAGGTGCGTTGCAATCTTGTACAAGTTGGTGGTTATTCTAACTTTAAGAGGTTACATAAATATAAAATTGCAGTTAAGTTTACTTTCAGACTTAAATGTTGGCTCTTTTGATTTTGACCACTACCAACCAACCAACATTAAATAAGTAAATAGCCATGTCCTGATAACCACAAAGATTGATGTAATCATGGTAGTGGCCTTTAATTTTGAATATCAAGGCATTTTGAACTTGCAGATATTGGTGAAGTACTTAAATCAAGTGTAGTTGAACTGGTCTCTTTTTTATTGGCAGAAACCTACAGCAATGAGGAACTGGATCCTGTCACTACAGAGGAGCAGGTGGGGGAGGTGCGAGGATACTTGTCCAAAGTAGCAGGGATCGGGGAGGTCCTGTCCCGCAGACACATGAAGGTGGTCTTCTTTGGCAGGTACAGTGTTTGATGGCATGAGCACAAAGTTTATGTTTAGTGTCTTCAGTTTTAATGTGAATGCTAGGCGTTCAGTCGCTTGCCAAAAATTTGAAGTATAATTTGTGATTAAGTCTCACCTTTTGTGCGAACAGGACAAGTAACGGGAAGAGCTCCGTCATTAATGCCATGCTCTGGGACAAAGTGCTTCCATCTGGAATCGGACACACCACCAACTGCTTCCTGCGAGTGGAAGGCACCGATGGCAATGAAGCTTTCCTGCTCACAGAGGGATCGGATGAAAGAAAGAGCGTTAAGGTAAATGCCCTCTACCTGCTTATTTGTCATGAAGGCATTCCTAAGTGATCTTGGATGCCTTTTTCTTTTGTTTGAGTGTTTGGGTGTGTCTGACATGTTGAATCAGATAAGATCCATGCTGTGGGATAGGGAATGGAAATTGGCCTCTTGTGTAACTCGGTGCATCTCTCTATAGCAACCATAAATGCGCTTTGCACACCATAGGTGCTAAAGAGGGTGTGTAATCTCTTTAGTCTGACATGAGAGGAGACACCCTGTAGAGCTGCACTTGTTCCTACAGATTTCAGGAACACCATCCAGATTGTGTCTTGAAAGGTTGGGTGCTCTTTTTCAAAACCTTCTGAGCTGTCTATAAAGGTGGAATATCAAGGCATCTGATTTAAAAGCTAGTTATAAATTCTAAAGCAGCTTCTAGGGGTGGGGATAGACTTCGATGCTTTTTCGGCACCGAACAGTTTGCCTCGATAACAATAAGTATCAAAAAATGTCTTGTTGTTCAGTACCAAACTTCAGGGGTATTGCACCCACTCAGTACCAAACTAGATTTTCTTATATGTATCGATTCTAAATGCGGTTTTAATTCAAATTTTCTAGAGTACGGTTACTGTGCTGTCACACTCTTTTAATGAAATTAGTATATATATATATATATATATATATATAAAATAAAATTGAAACAAAATATTATTACTCTACAAATTAAGTATAAAAATATTTCAATTAATATAATGAAATGTTTTAAAGCAATATTAGCAAAAGTTGTTCAAACATTTTTTCCATGTACATAAACATGTAGATGGCCCACTATCAGCAAAAACTGAGATTGTCATTGTATTGAGCATCATTTTTTGTTCATACAGTGTGTTCAAATTGGAAAATAATGAGCAGATAATGTCAGTGAAAATATGGCAAAAAGTTTAGTTGTCTATTTGCCTGTTCTAAATGAACCTCTCTAGATCTTGGCTGACTGTACATGAGCTCCCGTCTATAATTACACCCACATGAGTCAGGGGCTTTTTACTAGCAGCTGTCACAAGGTCACACGTTTTTGTCATTTAGGACTCATGACCTTTCCTCTGCATTGATATATTACAGGACTGAGGGAACGTGTACATGCACACTTAAAAGCACATTGTCTGCTGTAGAGAAATACTTATAAGTGTACTTACCAGTTTATCTAGAGGTGTGCATAAAAATTACACAATAACAGGTTTTTTTTATTCATCAGAAATGTTGGCTATTCTTCTCAGTTCTAGGTCTCATCATGAGAAATGTTCTGTCTTAGTGATTGGTCACTGTTTTTGTATTTATTCAACATTTGTTAAGCATCAGGAGTATGCCAGGTGTCCTGCTGTAACGCCTGGGGTTTGTCTGCAGTTCTGTCTGGCTTCTGATGACTTGCATACACACAGAACAATGGTCAGCAGCTAAATATAGTCTACAGGCAGCATGAACAGGGCAGCTGGCTGATAGATGCAGTGAATGTGTGCTCTCATCAGGATGTGGGACATAGCCGTTTTTTTAATGCTTTTCCCAGAGTCGCTCTCTGTCTGAAAGAGGCCATTTCCGGCCGCCTTGACTGCATGTACACTCCATGATGACATAAACAAATGCACTCCATTCCTAAGAGTGGGCCAAGGGTCATACAGTTTCCTCTGCCAAGTCTTGCAGGTTTATGACTGATCCTTTACTCTCTGGTGTGTGACTGCACTCATGGATATTTAGGTTTCTAGCAGTTCACTTTTTTAGATGGAAAATCTCACACCTACAGGTATAAAAATTAGTAAGATTTGTAACAACTCAAATGCAAACATTGAAAGGCTAGAGTATTGGTGGTTTGTAAATGAGCTGTTTTTATTGCTTAACTTCTTTGCATGTAAACTGAGTTAGTCTGCTTCTGCATGCGTCAATTGCTAATTTAAAAAGAGTGAGAAACAAAAACATGTTTTACGCCAAGGGATACCAAACTTTTTTGTCAGCTGAAGGCAAAATATTTATTTGAAGTGATATTTTAAGTTAACGTTTCAATAATTTAACAACACTTTTACATGATCACTTTTCTGATGGTAAACGGTCACATTACATGCAAAAAAAATTTATTAGTATTTTTGCAATGAGGAAATTTTTTTTATTTTTTTATCTTTATTAACAATCAATCTTCACACACTGATGGCAATCAATAGATGTGTAGGAGACAAAGAGGTGAAAACTGAAAAACAACAACAAGTCCCACATACTATCAAATTATGCAAAAAACATTTATTTATGTAAATGATGTTTCAGTCGTATGATCTTCGTTAGTAATCTTATTTTCATAACCAATTATTTTAAATGTGTTTCAGTTTGCGATTGCAATTGCAGATTTGTCGTAAATAAACGTTTTTTGATACTTATTGCATAGTTCGGTAGTGTGCGGTATTTGTTTTTATTTTTATTTTTTTTATTATTTATATATAAGGCTGCACGACAAATCCAAAACTGATACAGTGTTGTGAATTATTTGTCTTATATTGCAATTTGAACTACAGTATGGCTTTGTAGTTGAATTAACACTAGTGATAATAGTAATTATTAACAGTTGTTATTATAACTTTTACTATTTCTAACCCTAATTATAAAAAAGAAAAATCAAGATTTCTGTGATAAGACCCCTTTAATTTCAGCTAATCTACTTTTAAAATAGTCCAGTTAAACGTACTTGGCAATGCTAATGTTTGTGTGTTTGTGTGTGTATTGGCAGACGGTGAACCAGTTGGCCCATGCCTTACATCAGGATGAGGATTTGGACGCAGGCAGTCTGGTGTGTGTCATGTGGCCGAAAGCAAAGTGTGCGCTGCTGCGTGATGACCTGGTGCTTGTGGACAGGTAAACAAACACGGACACATGTTGAGTGCACTATTAGGAAATACTGACTGTCCTTTAACATTGCATTCAGCACACTGTCTGTTTTAATTCAATTTAATCTTCTGCACATGCATTTTTTGTTCATTTATATTATTTCTTTTTACTATTGCTGGGCAGTGATTAATCGTGATTAATCGCATCCAATATAAAAAGTTTTTGTGTACATAATATATATGTGTGTGTACTGTATATTTAAAGACGCACATTCAGTAGATATTTAGAAAATATTAACATCTATATATTTACATTCATATTATTTATATTTAATATACAAGCACAGCATATTTTTCTTAAATATGTATATATATATATATATATATATATATGCATGTGTATTTATGTATACATGTATAATAAATATACATCATACAAACATATATTATTTACACAAAAACTTTTATTTTGCATGAGATTAACCGTGATTAATCATCGCCTAGCACTACTTTTTACATGTGATATTTTGCTTGCTAGATGCTGTTTTTTATATAAAGATTACATGCAATGGCATTATAAGCTTACTGCATTAAATGATCAATTTACTGCATTATAAGTCATATTAGCAATATTGTGTTTTTGGAAACTTATAAAATCTTCCTTTTCAAGCCCTGGCATCGACGTCACAACAGAGTTGGACAGCTGGATCGACAAATTCTGCCTTGATGCTGACGTTTTTGTCCTGGTGGCCAATTCAGAGTCCACTTTAATGCAAACAGTGAGTTTAATATGAACTTCCGTTTGTGTAAAAGGGCACAGAGGCTTTATGCAGATTTGGTATATATCCCAGCATTACGGAAAGATAAATTGCAGTTGTTGTTTTTTTAACTCAGTAGTTATTTTTGTTAAAGTTTGTGTATAAATCTTATCTTATATTTTTCTCCACTCCACATGAGGTTTCACTTATTTTAGAGTGCACAGTTGTCATGTGACCTCACTTGTGTCAGCTTATTAAAACATGTCTCATCTCTGCCCTCTTAAAGGAAAAGTCATTCTTTCACAAAGTGAACGAGCGCCTCTCCAGCCCCAATATCTTCATCCTGAACAACCGTTGGGACGCCTCCGCCAACGAGCCCGAGTACATGGAAGAGGTGTGACTTACATGACACAACAAACTAGGGCTGCACAATTATGACAAAAATAATAATTGTCGATTGTTTGCTTGAAATTGTAATTGCGATTATTAATTGCAGTTAACACAATTTACATTAAATGATGTTTACACCATTGTTTGAAGCAACTTCATGTCATATTTTTATATACAAATAAGTAAACTGAAAAACTAGTACTAAGCCTCAAATGTCAAATATTCATTGGATTGGTTTCTTCTTTAAATTATAAAATAAATGTAAAAACATGCATAGTATTATAAAGAAAAAAATACATCTTAAGCACTCAGAATAACGTAAGTGGACAATTATTGCCTTTTTGATCGATTGCATAATTGTGGCATCCATAATTGTAATTGCGATTAAAAAGTTTATTAATTGTGCAGCCCTACAACAAACAACATACATACCACCCTGAGATGCATTTTAAACCATTATGAAATATTTAGCCATTTTATAGCTTGTCTTTTCATTTTGCCTCATACCAACTTAACAGCTATCTTATTAAATATGAGCAGCAATTAGGAGTTTGAGACAAAAGTAGTTAGTCAGTGGCGAGAATTGGTTACTTTATTGAAGTGTGAACAAATTTGAAATCAGGGTGAATGATGCATGTTGTTTTTGTCTTTGTCAGGTGAGACGGCAGCACATGGACCGCTGCACTAGTTTTTTAGTGGATGAGCTGCGGGTGGTGGATCGTGCTCAGGCCAGCGACCGGATCTTCTTTGTCTCCGCTAAAGAAGCTCTTCAGGCGCGTGTGCAGAAAGCCCAGGGAATGCCTGAAGCAGGTACATACATTTACATCAGGGGTTCACAAACGTAAAATATTTACTTAAGATTGTTGTGATTATTAACGTAATATTTCAATATGTTAACAACACATGCTCTTGTTTGTGGGTTTCTGATGATGGTGACATGTAAGTAAACTGATAAAGGGCCAGATTTAGAGCGTTAGAGCGCAAATTCATAATATCGCCAAAAGGAGGGTGAAATTCTGTGTGTGATTTATTGATAATGTGCACAGTGAAGAACGTAGACACAGCCAATTCATTTCCATAATGACCTACCAAAATTGCTGCCTGCTTTAAGACATGCTTTTGTGGGATGTTAAATAATGGCGAAAATACCAGTAATTTAATGAGCGCAAACATTAGTAAAACGAGTTGCGTGATTGATTTAAATACTCTCCTCCCGTAAATATTGCATCTGAAAGGGAAACTTCTACAAACGCATATACAAAAATAACTTTGTCCTTGTCTTTTGTAGTGCTAATTCGTCACTGTGCACCTTTAATAATTTGTATAAATTATAATTTAGTAAATCCTGTAATCCTACTTTAATGGCAAAAGACTGTTAATAAATCTATCATAAAATGTTTTTTTAATTCAGTATTTTATTTTGATTGGTTTTTATTTTAAAATTAATATTTGCCAAGCCAAAAAATGTTACAGTGTTGTGATTATTTTGTCATATAATAATAATAATAATAAACATTTCACTTTGTATCTGGACTTTTAAGTTGGCTCAGACATCTTTTTTTAATTGGTGTGTGTAATATAATAAAGTATTTTTAAGTGTTTGTAAGTAATTTTTTTTTTACCTTCAATTGTTTACTTTTCAGAAAGCTTTTCACATTTCAAATTGAAGCTTTCATTATGGAATATTGTAGGGATGCTGTAAATGTTTCTCCACAAAAATGTGATTTTGTGAATGTGGAAATTGCATTCCCACATGCATGTTAAATTCAGTATATGCAGAGATGAAGTTCACATGAGTCCACACCTTCACTCTGAAACACACAGCATTTGATTTGATAACTGCTATTTCAGGTTTTACTGTGCAAACATTTTGAAATGTAGTTTATGCTTAACATCAAACTCTTATTTTTGAAAGAGCAATAAAAATCCTCTTTTCCCTGATATGACCCCTATAATGAGGTTGTTTTTGGGTTCCAGGTGGTGCTCTGGCTGAAGGTTTTCAAGCAAGGATGTTTGAGTTCCAGAACTTTGAAAGACGGTTTGAGGTGAGTGTTGTGGTGTTTGAGACTGTCATTGGTTTAAATGTGTCTGTCTGACCCTCACGTACGTGTGTCCTTGCAGGAGTGCATCTCGCAGTCAGCAGTGAAGACTAAGTTCGAGCAGCACACGATGAGAGCCAAGCAGATTTCTGAAGCTCTGCGTCTGATAATGGACTCTGTGCACATTGCAGCTCAAGAGCAGAGGTGAGCACAAAGACGCCTGCTTTTCTTAGCGTTAATCCATCACACTGAACACTGATGCCCTGGTCACATAGGAATTAGCTTAGAGGAATTAGCTTATTTGGGATAGTATCTACAACGTATTTGAATTTTGTTGCCGATATAAAATTGACAGAGTAATTGTGCCTGATTTTCTGGAGCTTAAAAGACATCCTGTTCGACCGGTTTTGTGATCCTTCCTTGTCTCGCAGTCCACAACTATCAGGTTCTTAAGACAAATATATTTCGATAGCAACTCTAAATTAAAATTTAGTAGCAAAAGCAATGTTTGAGTTAAGTTCAGTTCATTTTTCATTTGAAATATCTTGTTTCAGATCAGATTTAGTCCTTAAGTGAAAATATTTGAATCCATTGTGTTCTCAATATAAGGATATCCAACATGGATGCACAAAACCAAGCGACCTTCAAAATAGTGTTTAGCTTCTTCTTGCATCACACATGGTTAGGATGCAGTGATTAGAAATCTTATTAACAATCTTACATCAGCTTTATTAAAAATAATCTAGATTGGTATATTTGAAGGATGGCTGATTGTACCTAGACTGAAATGAAAATTTAGAATGATTATTTTTGTGATGTTTTTCAGGATTCATTGTTTAGAGATGAAAGAGGAGAGGGAGGACAGGCTGGAGTTCATTGATAAACAGCTGGATTTGCTCACTCTGGACTGCAAGAGCAAAATCAAGAAGATCACAGAGGAGGTTGAGAAACAGGTGATGCTCCATTTATTGGTCGCTTGTTTAGTCTGTTTCAGTGTGATAGGCGTAAAAATACTTTGGCCTTTAGTCCAGTTTCACTAAAATCAGGTTGGTGCCATTTTATCTTGACTAAAGCACATACATGACATTTTAAAAGAAGAATTATTTTAGTTTGACTGAAATTGAACATTTATAGTTAATGAAAACATTAATAACCCATATGAAGCCACTGAATCTAATGTTGTATATTAAAGTATATATTTTAAGAGAATTCCTTTGTCTAGTTGTTTACAGAAGTTTAGTTTCCTCTTATTTTTAAGACTACTGGATAAAGATACAATTTTTTCTCTCTTGGTCCTTTTTTATATGTTTTGGTAGGTCTTTTATCTTTTGTTTTAGTAATTGTAAATTAATAATGTCACACTTTCAAGGTGATGGGTATTCTAGAAAACCTGATTATTGAAACTAATAGGGATTTTAAGTCTTTAGTGGCTTTAATTTTTAACTTTCAAACACTATGAAGCGCTGTCTTACGAGTGTGTTTCCATGTTTCACCCTATCTGTCCGTCTGTATGTTTAGGTGTCTAACGCTATGGCAGAGGAGATTCGGAGGCTGGCTGTGCTCGTGGATGACTTCCATTTGGACTTTCATCCTTCACAAGTGGTGCTTAAAGTATATAAGAACGTGAGTTGCACTTCTCCTCTTTATTTTTATAAACTTTCCTCTACTGTTGTTTAATGTTTAGTGTCAACATGCAACTCTCAACAAGGAAAGTCCCCAGCTGCCCAGTAACTTGTTAACTTTCAGTTTTACACAGGGCTCTATCAAGATTAAACAAATAAATATCTTTTAGTTTATATATATATACAATGTGTGTGTGTGTGTGTATCATACACCAGTGCTCACCAAGCCTGTATCTATTTGTAACCAAAGTACTGTCAAAACAAAAATTAATCTGTTTACTATTTTAATATATTTTTAAATATAATTTATTCCTGTGATTTCGAAGATGGATTTTCAGCATCCCATGATCCTTCAGAAATCATTCCAATATTCTGATTTGCTGCTCAAAAAAACTGTTATTATTATTAGGGGCCAAGCCCGAAGGGCTTTAGCCCCTATTGTTTCTGTATGATTCAGTTTTATTATTCTCGTCCAATGGGAGTCTATGGCAGCCCTATGAAGGGAACATAGGAAAATGATTAAATTTAGCACAATTGTAGAGATTATGAATTATGAATAGTGATCTGACCAAATTTGGGAGCTCTAAGACCAGCTATATAGTGCCAACACCAGTTTAAAAAGTACTCCTCCTTCAAATTTGGTTCAATTTTTCTTAAACTTGGCATACATAATCTTTGGACTGAGCCATATAGAACTGACTGAAAAGGTCATTTTTGATGCGGGGTAAAAAAAAAAGTTATGATGCTTTGAAGTTAATGAGGTCGAAGCAAAATTCTTTCTTTTTTTTCTTTCTTTCTTTTGGATAGTAACTTCTGAACAATTGATCAGAAATTTATGATTGTCTGTGGATTCCTTGGGTAATGCCGAATGAGTGGATGTCAATTATGTCAGGGTGGGCGGGACCACATGTCCGCCATTTTGAGATTTGTCATAAATTGCAATATCTTTTGAACCATTTGACATATCGGTACAAAAATCGGTTGGCATCATCAAGACCATGTCCCGTAAGTATCCCGGAAGTTTTAAAACAGCTCCACCTAGTGTTAACGAAATTTTTAAAACATTGTTCAAATGATTTTGTTTTAATGTCATTTTATTCCCTGGGTTATGATGATTCTATCGATGTCTCATTTGTAATTTTCTATGAATGTGCATGTTCGCCATATTGAAGTAAATCCAAAACAGTTTTTTTTGCTACTCCTCCTTCAAAACTGATCCAATTCTTCCCAAAATTGGCTCAGATGATCTTTGGACTGAGCCGCACAGAAATGACTGAACTGATTTTTTTTTATTCATCTTTGTTCAAAAGTTATGAGGTTGTGAACTTAACGAGCCAACCAAAGTTGGATCAGAGTCTGTATCTTGGCCAAACTTTGATCAAATAAGAAGAAGCTTGGTACGCTTCATCAACACCATGAACTGAGAGCCCACGCCAAAGTTGGGAACAGTGCCACCTAGTGTTAGCGAACTTTTGAAAGCATTGTTCAAATGATTTCGTTTTAAAATCATTTTATTCCCTGGTTTAAGCCGATTCTGACAAATGTCTCATTTGTCATTTTCCATGAACGTGACTGTCAGCCATGTTGAAGTAAATCAAAAACAGTTTTTTCGCTACTCCTCCCCCAACTTTTGCCCAATTTTGTCCAAAATTGGATCAAATAATCTTTGGACCAAGCCGCACAGATATTACTGAACAGATTTTTGGTATTCGCTACTGTTCTCGAGAAATACCTCTCCAAAGTGGACCGTGCCTATGTTTTTTATTATGCTAATTAGCTTAGCATTTTAAAGAGTTACATGCTAAACAAGTACCATGCTGTTTAATGTGACTCTCCAGCTGTCGAGTTATCTGTATTCCGCTATACAATTAAGATAACTTTGAGTGTCACGCTGGTTAAAATGCCAAAGAACTTTTTTGTCAGTTCATTCTCACACCTTAACCTTTCCTCGACAGCTCGTTCAGAGTGTGTCGACTGAGTGGGCAGTGGGTTAAACCGCTGACCCAGGACCTACAAGGTTGTGGGTTGAAATGCTGTGGTGCTGTGATCAGAAACGGTGCGAGTGTTTTGTCTGTTCCAAAAGTTAGATCTTCCTTGTGCATTAGTCTTGAATCAGAAACGTGTTTTTGGTCATTCTCATCTAAACATCTGTTCAATTTTGAACTGCTGCGCTTCTGAACCTATTTGTTGTTTCCAAGCGTGTTCCGTTTCCGCTCTTCAAGTTCTTCCTGTTCTGCCTGTGCTACAGCCCATTTGTGGGCTTGGCCCCGGAATCGCTACTTGCAGCTATACTTATAATTATTATTATAATGTTGAAAATCATAGAATTTTCAGGTAGAGTTTTTGAGTAGAATTTTTTTCAGGTTTCTTAGATGAATAAAAAGTTCAGAACAGTATTTATCTGAAATAGAAACCTTTTGTAATACACACACACACGCACACACACTGAATCCAAGTAGAGCTGAAACAACTAATCGATTTAATCGATTATAATCGATTATCAAAATAGTTAACAACTTTTTTAGTCATCGATTAGTTGTTTAATAATCAAATTTTACCGTAAGCAGTCTATTTTTAAC
>JAUMHE010000055.1:16498981-16530004 GCA_032359235.1 Enteromius mattozi
AAAAAATAATCGACCAACTAATCGATTATCAAAATAATCGTTAGTTGCAGCCCTAAATCCAAGCATATGAGTGATATAGTGTATAATGTTACAAAAGCTTTTTATTTCAGATAATTGGTGATCTTTGGATCTTTCTATTCATCAAAAAATCCTAAAACAATGTGCTTAACTGTTTTAAATATTGAATATTAATAATGATAAATGTTTCTTGAGCAGCAAATCAGCATATTGGAATGATTTCTGAAGGATCATGTGACACTAAAGACTGTAGTAATGATGCTGAAAATTCAGTTTTGATCACAGGAAGAAATTACATTTTAAAATATATTTCAAATAGAAAGCAGTTATTTTTAATATTAATAATATTACTGTTTTTGCTCTATTTTGGATCAAATAAATGCAGGCACACGGTGATTTCACCAAGTACAAGATGTTCCTGGATCAACTTCTTTGTTGATCTTGGAACAGCATTCCAATCAACCAATCAGAATTGAAGAATACTTTTCTGGAAATACCTGTTTTAGGCTTATGATCAGGGTTAGGTGCTCATACACCCTTGTTAATCATAAATTTTGGGTAGGGGTAGGTTTAGGGGTAGGGACTGGGATAAGTCTATATTTCTGGACAGTAATGTTGATGCAGGATCAACAAAAGATGTTGATTCAGGATCATGTCTTACTTGGCAAAATCACGGCTACCCAGGCACACACACCCACACGCATATTTTATATATAAAATGTGTGTGTGTTTGTGTCACCAAGCCTGCATTAATTTGGTTGGTTAATGTGTAATCTTTGTAAGCGGTAATACATGAAAATGAAATGTGAAATATATCTTTTGTCATGTTATAATGATGATTAAATGGTTGATTTCAGGAGCTCCACAAGCACATAGAGGACGGTCTCGGCAGGAATATGTCTGAGAGATGCTCCAGTGCGATAACTGCAGCGCTGCAGACCACACAGACTGAAATGATAGGTGAGTATCTCTCTCAAACAGCTCACACCAGTGAGAGCAGCAGGTTAAAGTGACTCTTCTGATCGTTCCAGAGGGCCTGAAGCCCCTGCTGCCCATTGGGATTCGAGAGCAGGTGGATAAGATGGTGCCCAGACAGTGCTTCGCCCTCAGCTACGACCTCAACTGTGACAAACTCTGCAGTGACTTCCAGGAAGACATCGGCTTCCACTTCTCGCTGGGGTGGACCATGCTGGTCAACCGCTTCCTGGGTCCCAAAAACACACGTCGCGCTCTCATGGGCTACAATGACCAGGTATGGCATGCCAGTTGTTTTATAAGGTCAACATCCTGCAGAGTTTAGCTTGAATTTAGAAGATTCTAGTAATGGTGAAGACCTCGATTACCTTGTTTCAAGTGAGTGTGGTTGAGATTGAAGCTAAACTCTGCAGGACAGTGGCCTTTCAGAAGCAGGATGGGACACCACTGATCTAAAGTGTTTTTAGGGCTCTATGAAATCTGATTTGTTTTTTTCTCAAAATACTTTTTTTTTGGTCTACATTTTTTTGGATTCCATTATAATTTTTAAATTTCATTTTAGTAAACAAAAAAGCAACAATTTAACAACTATTTATTAAATACTTTAATTACAATGTAATAACAATTTTAAATAAATAATTTATTTAAATATAATAATTTAATAATAACAACAATTTATTACAATATTTTTAAGGGCTAATAAAATAACATTTTCTTTTACCTTGGACTTGGTTTTATTTTCCTTGTTTTGTGTTTTAATTTTCCTGTATGCTGTTTTAATTGCTTAGTATTTCAAATTTGAAATTTCATGAAAAGGCATGGCTAATTCATAAAACTTTTAAAACATTTAATAAATTATTATAATGTTTCCAATAATATGACGCTATGCGATTTAATTTTTAAATTCTGTTTTTTGTTTAATTTTGTCTGCATTTAATACAACACATTAAGCATAAAACATTAACAATTAAATTGAATAATTTTTTTAACATAGTGTTATACATGGGCCATTAAAACATGGAATGAGAAACAGTATATATTCCTTAAAATAACCACTGAGCAATAGTTAAGTAAAACGATTTCCCACTGATACATATTTTTGTCACACTTCAAGAAAGTCCTCATATAGTGAGACTGCAGACGGTGAAAACAGCGTGAGTGAGTGATCATGTGTATATTGGCTGACGCTCTCTCACACAGACACTAGAATAAGTGTACAGCCCTGCATGTCATTTATTCATCCAGAATTTGCCAGATTCTGTGATGTTCCACTTTATTATGCAATTAAAATAATAATTTTTATGGACTTGATTCTATGATTCCTTGTGTGTTTTCCGCAGTCCTCTGTCCTGTGTTGGGTCCTACCTGATCAAGTGTTTGTTTTGTGTTGTCAGGTTCCCAGGCCTCTGGCTATCACTCCGGTCAGCACCAGTATGCCTCCTTTCCCTCAAGGATCCATGACCCAGGAAGAGCTTATGGTTTCCATGGTAACAGGATTGGCATCACTCACCTCTCGGACATCAATGGGCATTATAGTCGTTGGCGGAGTGGTAAGAACATAGCATACAGCGTACTGTATATTAATGCACCATTTACTCACCATCATAACTGAGAATATCAAGCGGATGTATGCGATGTGCTTGTGTTTGTGTCTCAGATCTGGAAGGCCGTGGGCTGGAGGCTCATCGCTCTGTCTGTGGGTCTCTATGGGCTGCTGTATGTGTATGAGAGACTCACCTGGACCACAAGGGCCAAAGAGAGAGCTTTTAAAAGACAGTTTGTGGACTACGCCAGCGAGAAGCTACAGCTCATTGTCAGCTACACGGGATCCAACTGCAGCCATCAGGTTCAGCAGTAAGTCTTAGTCTCTGTCTGTGGCTGTATCCTGTTTAGTTGCAGTCTGTTTATATGTTGTTTTGTTTCAGGAATAGTACACTATAGTACAGTATTATGTAAAAACATTTATGTACACAATAAGTGCATTGTACCTAATGATTACTTTAAATGTAAGTACATAGTAGTTAAGGCCACCTAATATAAAGTGGGACCCCATATTTAATAATTTACATCATGTTAGTTCATGTTAGCTAAGGTTTTTTTTTTTTTCCTGTAAAGGTAGTAATTTCTTTTGGGGGAAATGATACCTTTGAGTATATCCATCAAACAAACAAATCACATCATTTAAGGTAGTTTCACATCATAGGAAGCCAGTATAATCCAGATTGTAGGTTGTTTGATTGTTAATCTGGACTTTAATGCAAAGGTTGTCCTGTCATTCAGGCTTTATATAAGCACTGTGACATGAACACCACTGATGCCCTCTAGTGGAGCAATGAAATATCTGAAGTGAGTTGATTTCTGTAGTTGTGCTTTTCGAACATTGTTGACTCTAAATCACTGTTCATTGGTGTGTGTGACAGGGAGCTGGCCAGCACCTTCTCTCAGCTCTGTCAGCAGGTGGACGTGACCAGACAGCAGCTGGAGGATGAAATCCGGGATCTGAACAGCAAGATCGAACAGTTGGATGGTCTGCAGAGTAAAGCCAAGCTGCTCAGGTGAGACCCTGTGATACTATACATATGACCGTTTGATTTTGCGTTTGCTGTTTAGTTGCAGTCTGTTTATATGTTGCCTTGTTCAGGAATAGTACACTTTGACAATATATACACCACAGTTTAAAACCTTTTCATTTTTTGTAAAAAAAAAAAAAAAAAAGAAACGAAAAGAAAAAAGATCACATTTTATATTAGATCACTTTAAATACTATGTTCTTACATAAAAAAGTAAGTACAATGTACTTGTGTTCATATTGTATTGCAAAACACTGTTGCTGCTATTGAGGTGGAATATGGGTAAAGTTAGGGACAGGTTTCGTGGTATGGGTAGGTTTAAGGGTGGGTTAAGGGGTAAGGGATGGGTCAATAGAGATGTAATTGATGTACAGATAAGGGCACATATAGGTATTTTTAAAAATTTAAGGACAATGTAAAACATGTATCTAAACAATAAGTGCACTGTACCAAATTAATAATTTAAAAGTAAGTACTTAAGGCCACTTAATATATAGTGGGACCAACAAGTAATACTTTTATTCAGAGAAGATGCAATAAATTGTTAAAAAATGACACTAAAGACATTTATAATGCTTAAAAAAAACTAAAGTAATGATGCTATAAATTCAGCTCTGTTATCACAAAATATATTGCAAGCAGTTGTTTTAAATTGTAGTAATATTCCTGTTTTTACTGTGTTTTTGAATAAATTATTGCAGTTTTGGTAAACATAAAAGATAAAAAACCATTTAAAGTCTTACAACCCCCAAATTTTTAAAATGTAGAGGGACTAATAAAGTAGGATTTTTTGTCTTTCTTGTAATCAGAACTATTTCAGCTAAACAGAAACTCACCAGTATATCATGTGACTTTTATTTATTTATTTATTTATGTATTTTTGCCTCTATGGTTCAAATTAGAGATGCAATTTAAATATCTCGCAAGTTATAACACACATTAGCAGGGGTAAAACTACTTCACTAGCCTTTGCAAAACTTGTTGTCCAAAAATAAAAAAGCACATTAAAATAATTGTATTATTCACAGTGTGTGTTCATTTTATTTTGTTAACTAAAGGTTGACAAACATTAAGTATGCTAACTACATGTTTTGTGGTTCCTGCAGGAATAAAGCGGGCTGGCTGGACAGTGAACTCAACATGTTTACCCAGCAGTACCTTCAGCAGGGTCGATAGAGATCCGTCCGAACACTACGAGCTCCACACTGCTGCACTTTTAATATCTACTGCAGATCAACTAACACCTAGCCATGCTTTCAGCCAGTTGTTTGAGCGTACCAAATATTGCTCATCACATATTTCTTTTTTTTCTTTTTTCTGTCAGTATTTTGTTTGTTTTTTGCATTTGAGACTACAGTGTCTTGCCACTTTGAAGAGAGCTTTCTTTTGTTTTGTACACTTTGTTTCTTTTGTATTTAATACAGGGTAATTATTTATTCTTGAGTTAAGAGGTCATGTAAAGTGCTTGGCCTCTGTGTAAATTGTGTTTATATAGATTCCCAGAGAGATTTGCTAGTATGTCACAGCAAAAGTGAGAGGTCTTATAAATGGGGGCATCAACTAAACGTGGGATTTGCTCTGCTATGTTTGACATATGTGATATTACTTAAGCGTCTCCATTCCACTCAGTGTGTGAGTCGAACTGAGCAAGTCTAAATAATTATATTTTTGTCACCTTGTTCCCAAGATCTTGATCTGGCAACATTAAAAATCTAATTGTTTTGAATGAAATCAGCAATATTTTCTAGTGCCTCTTTTTTTCCCATACCTGCACTGTTTTAGTTTCAACATGGGACAAATGAACATTAATGTGCTATTATCTATGTATGAATTGGATAGGAAAAGCTGATTTATGTAAACCTGGATGCCAGTTATGCATAGAATTGCATTCTACATTTATTTCATCCACATCTGAAATGTAATCAGATTGTAAATGTGTGTGATACATTACTAACCCGTTAGTTCCTGCATATGTACGATCTAGTGTATGCCTAACCTGTTTCGTCTGGATTATGATGTGTGCCAAGTGTTCAAGAACGCCATCTGGAGAAGCTCTTGTGATGTGCACTTTATATTTTGCTGCTTGTTTTGCATTTGTTTCCAGAAAATCCATTAGAAAGAGAAAGGTACAGTGACCTGTCAGCGGTAATGTATAGATGAGCATGCAGACCGTTGTAATTTATTGTCATTAACTATTACTGTTCGATGAAATAATAAAGCGACACTGTTGAAAAAAGTTTTCTTTGAATGTAGCTTGTTCCAAGGCTAAGCTAAATGTTAGCTTTTCTTTATTACATAGCGGTTTCATTCTTTTAATAGGCACATACACACATTTTACACACCCAACAGTTTTTAATAAATGGCAATAATGCTCATTAATTCTAGAAGTCAAGGATCCCACATTACTGGATAACCTGGATATATATATATAGGGGAATTTCAGAGGGAAGGGTCCTAGGAAAATCATGGAAATGATTTGTTTTTAAAAGAATTTTAGAACAATAGCAATAACCAAAAATCAAGTATTTGTATAATATATTACATTTTAAAATACTCAGAATGAAATTAGTTATTTTTTATGGATTGCATGGTTACATTTTTCACACAATAACAGTATATTATTTGTATTTTAAATACTTTTACACGTTTAGTCCTTTGTTGTCAGTTACATGCATTGACATATATTTTTAGCGTTAAAGTGTTAAATTATTTTTCACATTTTTAATTTTTTAGTAAGCTCTCTAACGTCAATATCAAAAATATGTTTATATGAAACAGGTTTGATAAAAAGTATTTAAGTTTTTCTAAGCTTTACTCTTTGTCTAGACCTACTTTAGATATATATCCTCACCTGACTGTCAAAATTATTTTCAAAAGCTTTAATCTGTTTAGTTAGCTCTCTGAAACTATAGCACATAATCACATGCCTCCATTTGAAAACTTCATGAAACCCATCTTATTGTAAATAATTTCTGACATGATGCTTGTGATAGCATCTCTGATGCCTCTTGGCTGTTTTACATTTATGAATATTTGGAGATTAGTGAGGATTTACTAGTGGATTTGCTATTGGCTGTTGATGCATATTATAAAATTAAGATCCATGATCATGTGTTATAATAATGGTACAATGACTCCACTTTATGACAGGCACAATACATTTTAATGTACTGCCTAATTAAAGGAAACTAATTAAAGGTCCTTTAAGTTGGATATTAATATGCCAAGGCTAAAAGTTTCAATTTGTTGTTTAATTAATCAAATTATCTTGGAGACTTGAGCAATTTAAACACCTTTTTGAGAAAGAAAAGTTTTCAGTATTACGTTATTCCATATTATTTCAGTGTTTGGGGTACTCAAAGTGTGTCTGTTGGGCAGAACTATTTTTACACACTTTATTGAAAATGTTTTTGAAAATGTTATACACACAAGTGTAGCCTATTGGTGAGGAAAGCCAAAGTTTGGAGCTGCTGTGCATCCATAAAACCCAGAGGTAACGTCCAAAACAGCAGTTATGAGAGCATGTTCAAGCCCTAATTATTATCCGAGCCATTACATGAAAAACCTCCATTTATAACCCTGATGTTTCAGTATTCAAACAGTAATTAAGGCCTTAATGAACAGAGCTCTGCTGCCCCCACCTCGCATCCCTGAGCTCATTTGCATGTTAATTATCATTAGCGTCATGGGGGGAAAGGACCCATAACAGCTAAATTAGCA
Organism: Enteromius mattozi; assembly: GCA_032359235.1. Lineage (NCBI taxonomy): Eukaryota > Metazoa > Chordata > Actinopteri > Cypriniformes > Cyprinidae > Enteromius > Enteromius mattozi. Next base: position 16,506,265 of record JAUMHE010000055.1, read on the forward strand.
GCTCAATCATGTTTTTGGCTACTAAGATTGTCACTGAAGCACAACAGGCCATAATATTTAGAGTCTTTCTGAAAAGGACAAACTTTAAATTAGCGTAGATCGAGAAGCTATTTTCACACCGGACCACGCAAAATTGTGGGATTTTACTGTGAAAACTTTGATAAAAGTCCGAATTTTTTTCTTCTTCACAATCGCACTTTACTAACGTTAGCCTCCCAGGCTACAACTAGCCTGCTACAACTACTTCCGCTACTACTGAAACTAAGCTAATATTCCATGGCTATTTAATAAAAGAGACTTTACTGAAGTGGTGTCTCTGAGCGGTGAATTTGCTCATAAACTGTTTTCCCAAAAGAGGGCGACAAAGCATCACATTTCACTTTAGAAGAGCTCAACGCGCAAATACAGCAGAAGACGAAATCTGTCGGAAGATATCCCGTTTCGGGTGCAATGTTTATGTGCTTATTAAAATTGTTTATTCATTTGTTTATTTAAACAGGTGTACTGAGTAAGTCTTTAATAACTGTGTCATTTGAGGCGATTCGTTTACTGTAGATCACATTAGACGATAGATTTCAATACAGTTATGTGTACATTTAGACCAATAATTTTGTTATTTTAATGTAAATTATGCAAATAATTTTAAAACATAATGTTTGTTGTTATTATTATGTACCCACATCACTTTGATCTATAAAAATGTATCCTATCCTTTTAAATTGTAAAAAAAAAAAAAAAAATCACGGGTATAGGTTAACAATAAAACAATAATTAGTGGCAATCATTCTGTTGAAGAATAAACAAAAATGTATTTAATGTCTCTGAATGTCATTTTTAATGTTAGACCCGTGGATCATGTTTGTCATATTTTGAGCTTGTGCAAAGAAATGAATTGGGGCTTGGCTACAATTATTACAAGACTCTTAAACATTGTTCATGTTTAGGTTACCATACCAATGTAGATGCAGCACTTCTTTCTTTCTTTCTTTCTTTCTTTCTTTCAGCTTTTTTTAAGTGTTGGATGTATGGAAGTATTTTAGAAGATTGGATCTGAATGCACTCTTTAGTATATAATAAGCACACAGAGCCAGAGCAGAGCTGCAGAGCTCATGTTCAGACTCAGAGTCAGGGGATTGCAGTCCTGTACAGATGCTTGTTCATGATGTGAGATTATACGCCTGTAAATCACAAGCCTGATCTATGGATATTTCATCCAGTCATTTTGTGACTATAATACATATAATACAAGATACTCTTGATTTGCACTGGTTAAAGGTACAATCCACTGAGCTGTGCAATACCACTAATAATAAACCACCTCATATAGACATTAACCCATGTTTCTAGAGCAGTTATTGACATCTGACCTATAGATTTCTGCCCTTGTAAAAAAGAAGTGTACTTAATTGTATTGAAAGTGCACTTGTAATGTACTTTAACTCCTAAAAGTTTTCAAAAATATGAATGAAATAAAAGCATACTTAAAGATACTTTAATGATAGTTTCTTACAAAGAGTAAATAAAATAAATATTGATCTACTAAAATCATTGTTAATATATAACTATCATAATTCCCCAACACTCACGGTAATCTTCTGATTGTTATAATGCTGTATATTCATGCTGAATGTAAAAACCTAAGGGTGGTCTCATCAATTGCAGATTTATGACCCTATTTTCTCACCTAACGGCCTAATTAAGTGGGACTGACATTACATGGGTGTATTTTAGTCCAGGGGTGTGGATCATCAGAGTGGATGCTGCTCACAAACCCAAACTCCTGCTCTGTTCTGGATTCCACTGGATGGAGGAATAGATGGAGGACAGGGGAACTTGATTTGGAATAAGAGCATGTCTTCCTGGAGCGAGATGTGTGTACACAGCTGTGTAAATAACAGAGTTTATCCTGTATCACCTGCAAGCAATGAAAGCAGCACTTCAGCATTCTGCTCAGAGATGATCCGATGCCAACCTGAGAGAGCCAGAGCTAAATAATTCTGATTTTCATGGATGAAGCTGGATGACACAAGAGCACACTAGCATTGACATATCAATGTTCTGGCAATGCCAGATCATGCATAAATCATGCACAGCATAAATATACTGTTTTAGTCAGCAAGGATGCATTAAAACAAACAAACAAACAAAAATCCAATGATTACTCATCATTTTGGACCTTTAATCATCAAAGAAAAAAAAATTGCAGGTTTCATAAAAGTTGAGTTTCTTGAGCAGCAAATCAGCGCGTTAATGATTTCTGAAAACTGGAGTATGCTGAAAATTCAGCTTTGATCACAGGAATAAATTAAATTTTAAAATATATTCACATAAAAGATATTTTTCATAGATTTTTAATTGTAAAAAAAATATTAATGTTTTTACTAGTGCTGTCAAACGATTAATCCCATCCAAAATAAAAGTTTTTGTTTACATAATATATTTATGTGTGCTGTTTATATTTCTTATGTACATATAAATATAAAGACATGCATGTAAATTGCCAGTCAAATGTTTGGAAACAGTAAGATTTCTTATAGAATGAAAAGATGGTTCTTATGCTCATCAAGGATGCATTTATTTGATCAAAAATACAGGAAAAATGTAACATTGTAAAATATTATTGTGATGTAAATTAACAATGTTCTATTTCAATATACATTAAAATCTAATTCATTCCTGTGATGCAAAGCTGAAGTTTCAGCATCATTACTTCATTTTTCAGTGTCACATGATCCTTTAGAAATCATTCTAATATGCGGATTTATTATAAGTGCTGGAATGTGATTTTATTTAGGATTCTTAAATGAGTAAAATGTTAAAAAGTTTGTGGTCAGTAAATTATTATTCTTTTTTATTTGAAAGAAATAAAAAATTTTATTCAGCTAGGATGTGTTAAATTGATAAGAAGTGATGGCAAAGATTTATACTGTTAGAAAAGATTTATATTTTTTTCTTTATATTGTTCTTTATATAACATGGAATCCTGGAAAAAAGTATTGCGGTTTCCAAAACAATATTTGCCATCACAACTTTGCTAACATTGATAGTTCTAATAATAAATCAGCATTTTAGAATGATTTCTGAAGGATCATGTGACACTTTAGACTGGAGGAATGACTCATAGAAATTCAGCTTTGCTTCACAGAAATAAATGATATTTTAAAGTACATTCAAATAGAAACCCAAAAATGGTAAAAAATATTTCACAAGTCTATTACTTTTTTTCTATTTTTTTTTTTTTTTAATCAAATAAATGCAGACTTGATGAACATGAGAAACATCTTTAAAAAATATTACAAATCTGTTTCCAAACTTTTGACTGGTAGTGTAGCCTATATATTTCAGAAAAATATGTTGTTTTATTAAATATATTTATTTTTAATATCACATAAATAGACATGTATACATGTAAATATTTTCTTTCTTCTCTTGAACACAAAGAGAAGATATTCTGAAAAATGTTGGTCACCAGGTCACTGACCTCCACAATATGAAAGCCAGTGGCTAATACCGGCAAATGTTTCATTTTTGGGTGAACTTTCCTTTTAATTTGACCAAACTCTTCCATAGTGTGATACAAAACAGAGCTTTTAAAACTATTTAATCGATTTCTAAATCAGCCATTAAAACGAACAAAGCTGGACTATCTGCATATCATAGAATTATTCCCAATCCATTATTTAGCCTACAGCCAAAGCTGTGGTTATGATTATATCTGTCTGTGGTGTGGTGTCAAGACGCTTCGGAGGGTTTTATCCAATGATATCAGTTCCCACAGAAATATTTCCCGTCACACAAGCTTTTACAACGAGGGCGGGTGGATCGTTGCTCTGAGCTTTTATATTTCCATTAACCCGATGTGTGTGTAATAGCCCTCGTTTTCTTGTTTCGTTCCGTTTTATATACGCTAGCCGTGTTCTTTAAGAGCTTTAGCTAACAGCGCTTGGCTTGGCTTGCTGAAATGTCCTTCTTTGATCTCACATCTTGGCTACGGTTTAAGCAGAACTTGGTCATTGCGGTTCGGTTTTACAGCCGCAACCCGGTGCAGACAGACTAATGTCTATTAAAATCGTGCCACTGAAGATAAGCACGCGGACAGATCGAATAGAAGCGCAGTGATTGGTCAATGACAGGACGCGCTATTAAAGCCAAAACGTGCCAGCCGGAGCCGAGCTGATGTCATATATGAGCCGAGGGTGGGCACCGAGGGACAATATGCTCTTTATACATGCTGTTGCGCTCCAAGGCAGAAACATTGTTCGGCAATAAAACATTCGGGAATCAAAAGCACATGCTCCGAAGTGTAGGACACGCTTTACATCGCACTGCGAAGCTGCTGCTCGACTGGGGACCCGAGTCATGCCACACTGGTGTTGGACATTGCACGTTTTCATTTGTATCAGGAAGCTCAAATGAAGACCAGACTCGCTCTGAGACGGGCTGCAGGGGTTTATGGAGATCCCAGGCGCTGTGGAACAGATCGCTTTGACTTGACTGTTTTGACAGCTTCACAATTTGCTGCGTTTTGTTAACTACCGTTAACACAAAACAGAGTTTTTTTTTTTCTTTTCTTTTGGTGACTATTGCCCAAAAGCATAGTCTTAAAGACCCTGTGAAAAGGAAGTGCACTATTAATAAACTTTAAAAAGATATTTTATATTTGTAAATTAGCCTAAATGTAATGTTTTCGGACACTTAGTGCCTAACTGCATCTTTAAATTTCGGCTGCTGCTAGGCCGATCTCAAGAATGTGCGTATAAAAAGTACGGCAATTGAAAACGAAAACACGTGCTATAGATACGCAAAAATGGACTTAGGCGTGTTTATGCTACGCGATGGGTAGGATTAGGGTTGTGGGGTAGCCAGATGCGTATCATACGCACGCCAAAGACGTGCATACGGCAAAATCCTTTTTTTGCGTATCAATACCACGAGTTTTCGTTTTTATTTGGCGTACTGTTTATACGCATTTTCATGAGACCGGGCAATTTGCTTGATTATAGTTTTAATTGATATTACCTTTAATTAGGTAAACTTAAGCGTTCTTTTTTACCCACTTAAGTGGAATTTAAGTATACGTTTACGTAATTTCATAATAAAAAAATGTCTAGGCTACTGTCCTGACATTTAGCTATGTCAAACTAAAATATAGGCAGCTTTATATTTTGTATTTGTATGTGCTTTGTAAGTCACGTGTTTGAGATGACAAAGCTGTAATTCAGTGCATGTAAAATATATGCTGATATTAAATATAATATTGCACAGCACACTACAGATAAAATGACGATTAAGTACTTTACATGTACTTTAGTAGCTATGTTTGTAAATATTATTAAACATAATGATTTAAAAGTTTTAATTTGACTTAATTGCAAAGAACAATTTTTAAAAGTGAATTTAAGCAAGTTAAGGAATAACCATGAAATACTATTTATTTATTAATACTACAAGCAAGTACACTATATAGAAACAATTTTTACTCTGAAAATGCTAAGAAATAATTACATTAAATCAAATGATTAAAGAAAAAAATGACCAAGAAACAGCAAGTAACAAGTTTTAAAAACTCAAATAGTAGCTAACTGTTGCAAAATGTACTGTACTGCAATAATCTTTATTTATTTTATTTATTTATTTACAGTTAAAAAAAATCTATTACTTAAATAAAACTTAATACATTTTTTCATAAGGAAATTTCATGTGCTTTAATTTTAATTCATTGATTGATTAATTCATTTATTTCATGTTATTCACTTATTTATTGTTTCTTTTTGTTTATTGCACTGCATGCATATTTCCATTTGGACATATTCACCTCACTTCTGTTTGCACAGATACAACATTCAGCCTTTGCAGTACTTGTTTGTTTATAGTATTGTTCATGCATTGGATGCATATTTGCATAACATGCAAAGAGGCATTTGAAATGTTTTCTTAACGAGATGCAGGAGGCAAAGAGGTGACCAAGTGCATCTGTGTCTCCTGCCAGCTGTTGCTCTGCAGCCAATGCATTTTATCCCTCTCTGATAGCCTCATCGTTAAACAGCCTGGAAAAAAAAGCCCAGAGAAGGGGTTCAGAATGAATGATATTTTACTGCTTTTATTTAAAGATGCCTCTAAGTGCAGGCGTAATTTTCCCACTCATAAGTTTACACGATGTGGAATTGCATGCTTTCTCAAAAGTGGCTGGCTTTCAAGACACACAATTAAAGCACGCCGCAGTGGGAGGCAGGGGCCCCTCGTTAAAAACAGAGCTAGTGTGCGCCTGTTAGCCATGCGTGGAGATACAGTCAAACAGGTAACAGCATTTTAGGTTGCTTGCCCCGAGCCATGCCTGAACCTCTGACCTCTGGGCCGCCTAGCCGTGTTTGGGTTTCTAAGCAACTGCCGCACGTTTGTATTAAGTTACGAATAATCAGGTTTTCCTTTCCTGAAGCCACTGCTCTGACACGGTTAAGGCTGGACTGAACATTTTACAGAGTTCGACTCATCAGACATAAAAAAAAAGATTCAGTTGCTGTGTGGACAGTAAAGCTGTACGTAACAAATAGTATTATCTGTATTCAGACAATAGAATTTGCATTAGCATTCCAAAGGAGAATTCTAACTATTAGGTTTGCTTATTAGCATGCATATTACTAGCATATTGGCTATTTATTAGTACTTTTTCCTTATTCTGGATCTCCATACTTTAGATCCCTCATCTTATGCTACTGTATACCTAAACTCAACAACTATCGTAAGCAGCCAATTAGGAAGAGGCAAAAGTTGCAGGTATAACAGTGATAATTTGTCTCCAAACTAAAGTGTGACCAAAACAGGGAAGAATAGGCCAAATAGCTGTAAAATGTTAGTGTACGATATGAATCTTGGAGTTTATAATTCATTGTGAAGTAATTTATTTGGCAGGATGCTAAGGTACATGCAAACACAAACATTACATAACACATATCAACAATCTTTTACACATGTGACATTTTAGCCAATTAAAATCATTAACAGAGGCTCAACTTTATCCTTAAATCCAGGTTTATGAAGCTAAAGCTGCCATGTACACAGAGAGTAAAAAAAAAAATTAGGAACTTAAGTGTCACACACAGACAAGGAGGACACAGAGGAATAGTCAGTAAAAGGGTTTATTGACACAAAGAGAGTCCAAGACAGTAACTAGAGGAACCAGGAGTGAGTGTGAGATGACTGAGGAGAGGGAGATCTGGGCAGAGCGTGTAGAGGGAAACCGGGATTCCTTGCTAGGAGCAGAGACACTATGGAACGGTGGAGGCACAACACACAGTTCAGCACACAGTTCTGTTAAGAGAACACAGATAAGAGTTAGTCAGGTTAGATTCAACGGAGTGAATGGTAGACTGGACAGTGAGTGCTGGTGAGGAGCGTGCTTTTGTAGCTGGGCTTGATTGCAGGTGACAGGTGCAGCGGATCAGAATGCTGAAGGTGGTGAACGTCGTTGCTGGTGTTCAGAGTGACAGAGGTGACTCCCTGACATTAAGAACCAAAATCTAAGATAACTGGATTTATTATAAATCTATAATGAGTTTTACTGAGCCAGCCTATACTGTAAGTGCATCAATTTTACTGACAAAACATTTTTCTATGGGTTAAATTGGGTAGAGATAGCTCTTTAAAGGTAACAAATTCAGGTTACAACTTTTTACAGTGTAGAATTAATATAGCATATATTTAAGAAATGAAAAATCTAATTGTTTAATCTGAAAATGCTGATCAGAAGACTTTTTTTTAACGTAGATAACAATTATGGAAACACTTTAGATTAAGGAATGTCTTAGTAAAGGTTTGGGGTCAGTTAAGGGATCTAAATTCTGGTCATGCATTAATAAGGAATTAATAATTGCTTTATGAATACTGATAAATAGCCAATATGCTAGTAGTATACTGTACATGCTAATAAGCAACTAATTAATGTTTGCTTATTCAAAGTGTTACAAGAGATTAAGATTTAGAAGTTCCAGTAACAGTCATACTGGTTATATACTGTAGGTCACAATTAAATGATACATACTGTACAGATTTAAACACTTCAAAACAATTTTCACAATGTTGGAGTTTCCTTACCTTCGTCATCAATGATCCTGTGCATACTCATTCTGGAAAATAGTTGCTGGGAAGAGGATTTAGAGTTTTTTTTGGCTGTTTCATTTTTGAAAATTGAGGAAAGTCTGCTCATCTTGGAGGCTGTTAGCAATGTGTCATTTAGAAAGTATTTATGATTTTGGTCATGCTTTATTTCGATAGTCCACTTTAGACGTTCTACTAACAGTAAGTAACTCCATGTCAGTTGGCAGTCATTAGAGTATTAGTAGACTGTCTGCTTAATATCTTCTAACACTTAATTTTGTTGGGTCCACAACATACAACATATGACTATCAGAAACTTTGTAAGTAACTTATTCTACTAAACCTATTTTCATTCTGAAACTGTTTTATGAAGCTGAAGTGAAGATAGTCCACTACAAATCATACAAATCAGAATTAATAGAGAACATTCCTGAAATCAGGGGTGTTTTATTGTTTTGAAAGGAATTTTTATTCATTCTCATCTCAAGATTATTCCAGCACAGGTTACATTCCTTAATTTCTTTTCCAAAGGATGTATTTCATTTAACACAGCTATGGGCTTGTTCAAGTCTTAAATTAGAGTATAGTCAAGGTGAGTTAATTGTATAAGAGTCTATATCAAATCTCAAGTCTGTTGTCAGATTTACTAAAAAAAAAGTTCTATACTGTATGTACATTTAAGTTTTTAAGTTTTTTACTTTTTAAGTAGACTGCAAGTACACATATACTGTGTAAAACTTTCTTCATTGCCTTGATAATGTCTTAAAGTTTCACTAGGAAAGATTTTTGATGTTTATCCACCTTTTTCTTGACATAAAACTGGGCACAGCTATTTGTAAATTCTATGGATCTAGCTTTTGGCTGTACAGAACAGTTTGTTTTGCTGCTTGATATTGAAAATTGGCGTGTCTTATGTTATTTTAATGTATTATCTTAAATTATTAACACACTGGTTTGTAGTGCAAACAGTTTACCATAAACTGTATGTTGTTATTCTCCTGGTTATACCTCTAGCGTCTAACGGACCGGAAGTGTTGAAGAAAATTTTGGATAAATGATAAATATTAAGCACATACATAAAAATGTGCTCTAAATGATGACATAATCAAATGACAGAATTGAAACAGTCCGGTCAGATTTTGCAGGAAATGTGAGTTTTAGGTCAGTTGTCATTGCACAGTTACATAACATCAGTATATAAGCAATTAAAGAGTAGATCAACTTATCTGGGTCATTCAAGATGGTTTAAAGATGAAGATGGTCACAGCAAAGCTCTATATGTTTTCATGGTCTCATGATTGGTTTTATTTGTGGATGCAATTTCAAGATCACAACAGGGATTTGGCTATTTGTTACTGATATTGTTAAAATCAGACTGACTTGTTTTAATTTGATATTTCTCTTTCCAGTGGGAAATGATTTTAAATGAAAAAGGTAGCAAAATAATTTTATAAATTTAAATATAAATCTAAAATATATGGCGAGAGAGAGAGAGAGAGAGAGAGAGAGAGAGAGAGAGAGAAATTAAAACTGTAATAAAATGTTGCCTTCTCAAATCATGCACATAGAATAATTATAGACCAGACTAAGCCTTTATGTGGCACTTTATGAATCATTTAGAAGAACTGAAATTGTTAACACTGCTGGAGGTGGTTCTCAGTTGTGGTACTGCCCCACCACGTTTTATATGACACCTGACTATTTAACACATCTGATTTGGCTCTCAGCTTTAATATATTAAAGACCACTGGATTATTGAAATCAATTAACTTTTTCTCCGTCAGTGTTTTTCAAAGTTGCCAGCCATTTTTCCTGATTATGATAAAAACTTCATGCCCCACAGAATATGGATAAGTCGTATGGATATCTGAACATGCAAAATGTCAAAAGAAAACCTAGCTCCATGCATTTTTTTCAGCACAATTTCTTTGAGCAAAAAGCTAAGAAATTTTTATTTTTTGTCAAAGACTATATCTGGATCAGATTCAGAATGATGATTGAAACATAGATGGAGTAAATCACTTCCATCGACGACCCCCAAAGCTTGCACAGTCATATATTTCTTCCTGGATCAACATTTTATTCAGTAATATTTTGATTTGATCTGTTATTATATAGTTTTTATTAAATGCTGTTGAAAGTTTGATGATGGTGTATCTGCTTATATCCTGCATGCATACTTTCACTTGTTTCTGCTTCTTCTTTGCCTGTGTTCAGAGCTGGAGATTCTGTACTCTTTCAGAAGATGTGTCATAGCGCCCTCTAACATATAACAGTTGTAAACACAGAAAGCCAGAAAATTCTGTCAGTGGTGGAGAACTTGAGCCTGTCTGGAGTGAAATTCCAAACTGGTCACCTATGAGCTTCCAATAGGATGCTGTTCAGTTGGGAAGTTCATTTTTTGTGTGTATGTTGTGTTTAGTTTTTTTTCTTGAGCTTGAAAATAAAAAGTCCCTACACATATTTATTTGATTATGGCCCATGAACGTCCATCATTGAGCTGAAGTCAAAAAAAAAAAAAAAGTTGCTGTCTCTCTTCCAGAAGTAGACTATTGGAATTTCTGTAAATATAAGAACTGTTTGTCTCGTCTTGACTGTTAGAAGAAACTCCAAGAGTCCCTTAAGCACTTCCCAGTTTTTTTTTTTCCAAGGATTACCTTACAGCTCGCCAGTGACATACCTCTAAATGTCTGTCTGTCCAAAACAAACACAAGTAGATCCTCTCGTCCTATTCTTTACGCTGAAGCCTGTCCCCCCCGCCTGCCTTGTCTCCTCTTCCATATTCCAGAATTGCCAATCCCAATCTAATTTATGGAATATTTTCAAGGTAACCATATACGCAGAGCATCGGCGATAACATCTCCAGGCCCCCGTGACTGGCAGGAACTGTGCAGTGCATAGTTAATAACATAAACTCCAGCACAGGCCAGTCGAAGAGAGAGGGCTAGTGAGGAGAAAGAGAGAGGCAGTCAGAGAAACCGGTATACGATGTAATTGGGACCATGTGAGCTTCCCCCAGCGGAGGATTAGCAAAGAAACGGAACTCTGCTAGGCCTCGAGATCGCTTTCAATTAGATGCGCCCAGGGCAAGTGAGACAGAGGTGCTTAGTGAAAGATTCGGCATGAGGAGAGCATGAAGCGTCTCTGGCTGGGGTGAGCGTGGGGTCACATCCAAGTGTTGCTACAGTAATAGAAGATAATGTGCTACGTTCGTGCATCAGGAAAGGGTTGGTGTATTTTTGGCTTTACCCAGGATCATTGGAAATACGTGCCTCTACCTACATTTCTGCAAAAAAACTGAACAAAAACAAAAAAACTTACCTGTATATATTAATTGCTGCAGTTTGCAGTTGAAACAAACACTAGAGGCAGTAAAACATTTGGGTTACACTTTATTCATAGTCCACTTTAGACATTCTACTAACTATAAGTAACTTTGTAACTACATTTCAACAAATTTTCATTCATTTGCTACAACATGTCTACTAACTCTAACATATACTTGCAAAATTTCTGATATTCAGTATGGTGTATGTTGTGGACACATCAAAATAGCGTGTTAGCAGATATTAAGCATACGGTCCACTAATACTCTAATGCAGGGCTGGGCAACTTCGGTCCTGGAGGGCCGATGTCCTGCAGAGTTTAGCTCCAACCCTAATCAAATACACCCGAAGAAGCTAATCAATGTCTTCAAGATCACTAGAAAGCTACAGGCAGGTGTGTTTGATTAGGGTTGGAGCTAAACTCGGCAGAACACTGGCCCTCCAGGACTGAAGTTGACCACCCCTGCTCTAATGACTGCTAGTTGACATGTAGCTGCAAAGTTACTGACTGTTTAGTAGAATGTCTGAAGTGGACTATCCAAATTAAGTGCTACCAAACATTTATTTCTTTTTGCATAAAGTATGATTTACAAGGCCAGAGTTTTGATTAAAAAAACCTAATTTTTGCACAATTCCAGGCACATTATTATGTATATCATGACTTGATGCTGCAAGAGAAGAAAAACGTCACAATACTGTACATGTCTGTACCAACATAATAGAAATGTAGCCATGCATGGTCACATATTGAACATGCATTTTAGTGTCCACTCATTGGACATTTCAAGGTTTGTAATATCTGTGTTCCTGAAACGTTGCCACAAGCATATTTCCAATGAGCTTTGGATAATTTTAGGGGATTTTACTTGCAACTGATGAGCATGCAGCACTATGTAAATAGGCTGGATACGGGAAGATGGCGGCCAGAATTGGCCCCTTGCTGGTAGAGGTAACTTCAAATGTTAGGGCTTAGCTGTAATAGAAGATGGCACTAGCATGATTTCAAACTTTCCATGCCAATCTTATCAGTCAAAGCTGGCTTTCAAAAACTAAAATGGATTCAACATGTGTTGGACTTTCAGAACCAATCATCCAATGTCTGAAGCAATATTCCTGCCAAGATGCCTCCAGTCATTACTTGAAACCCAATGAAAAGCAAGGTGGCTTACATGTTTATGTAACATTTGCGAGTAGCCTATAAGAAATGCAGCTCGTCAAATATGATGAATAAAGGGGTTTGTCAGAGACTACATGGTAATGTTGTTGCTATGACTTAATCAGAGCTGTGTCATTGACATTGAGTAGATATGCTTTCAGTCAATCGGTACTGAAGTGATGTACCGGGGGTTTCTGCTTATATCTGGCTCTGCTTAGGCACAGATGGCTGAAAGTAGCTCTGTTCGGCTAATGGCTCAATTATTACATGCACAGCCTGGCATTGGCCCAACAGGTGGGCTTAGCGAGTCCCAATTGGTGAGCCAGTTATGACTTCTGCAAATGGAAAAACTAAGAACCCATTATGATGTTTCATTGGTAATTAAAAAAGTTGGGAGGCGCATTAAAAGGGTTCATTGCATGAACACTCCACTTTAATGGTCTTACTTTTTAAAGACACTTTGAAGAACCAAAAATATGAAAAAAGATTGCTCTTCACAAAAGGATGTATTACATGGCAGTTTACAAACACAACAATATCAATACAGTTACTGTTAAGTGTACACTTTTAAGGTAAGAAACATACCATATTAAGCAAACACAAAGACAAGAATGCTCAGTAACACACTGCAAATGCTTTCTCCAAATTTACACTCTTAAAGAAGAAGTTTGCTGATTTTCAACCAGCTTCGTATTGTTACAAAGTAGTATATATTTAGTATAGTACATACTTTCTGTATCATTCATGTGTGATGTATGAATAACATGAGATTTTTGTTAGTTTTGTTAGAAGATTATTAAAGGGGCCACGAACTGCCATTCTTCAATCATTCTTTTTACTGTTCTTTGAGGTCCACGTATAATGTTATCAAGAATCAGAAGTAATAGGCCATTTTCTGTCCTATTTCTGACCCCCTCATCTGAACGCTCTGTTTGTGGAGGATTGTAGAGTCAGAAGTAGACACCATTGCTATGATTGGCTAACAGTTGTGTATATTTGACCGAAGGATGTTGCAGTGATTTAGCTTAAAAATGCATAAATACTCATATCAAATAATCTGTTTAACAGACAAAGCAATAGTCATCACGTAATAAAAATAGTTGTGACCTTACTGTCGGATCAGAGTTGTGCCTTGTTTGTAAACGAATTTATGGTAATGTGGTAAAATAAAAACAAAGGAGTTCTTACTGACGTGGTGTAGATCTACATTAAAAATAAAGCATTCTTTAATAACACTTGGATCTGAAGGCAATGCGAAGAAGTTTTCACTGCATCTTCAGAGCCATCTTTATTGTTTTGCTTCTGTGTAGACCTGCACATTCACCTCTCGTAAACATGCACAAATTGGTGTGCGGGGCTAAACATCCAGCCATGTAAGCAGGCTTTGATCTTACTCTGCGGAGGTGGTGCTTATCCACACTATTACATCATAGAGTAGTACATTCCACAATCATTCCACAAGTCGTTTTGATTGGCTTTAATATAAGCTGTATTTAGATCTGAAACTTACAGGATGGTTTAATAGTACAGTATCTCTTATATGTTAAAATATCAAGAAAATTTTGGTTTCTCAGTTCGTGACATTTAAAACACACCGTATAAATACTTTAAGGTAAAACTTTTGATTTAAGAGTACACTTAATATAAAGTGTACCTAATATATCGACTTATGTTTATTCAAGTAATTAGTGCAGATTTTTAAAAAAATGCACATTTTAGAATAAAAGTACACTACAGGTGTATGTTCAGTACCATTAAGCACACTACCTTCACTACTCTCAGTCATTTTCTACTGCATAGTGTTCATAGGACGTGCATATCAAAGTCTTGAAAGCAGTAGGTCAACTACGTATTTTTACAACTGAATTTCATGAATACTGCAAATTTGAATATACTACCCATTTCACATGCATTTCATGTACTAAATAGAGAAGTATGCATACTCAGATTCTGGGCTTAAACTGCCCACATGTTTACAGCAAGCTAAATTTTTATAAACCAATGAAGTTAGTGACAGAAATGAAAGAGTGCATAGTATGTTCAATGGGACAGTTAATTTGCAACATGTTGGTCAAGCATTTGTGAATGCATACTTGCATCGCACCCAAATGTCTTGACTACTACACAACCCTGTGCTGACAGTTGTATATGAAGTGCCACAAAAGTTTATTTCATGCAACCTTCATCATCTTTCAAGCAGCTTCATGCACACTGTTACCAGAGTTTTCTTTTCATCTTCTTCTTTTTTTTTTTTAAAGTTGAACCAGCAATGCTTTGTTTATTTTCAGAAAATCATTTCAGAAAATCAATAAAAAATCTAGGGACCTCCAGTATCCTTTCTGCATCATTTAGTTTAAACTGAGTGCTTTATATGGAGATATGCACGCCATAACCCACTCTGTGTGTTTAGCGTATTGAAATCCGAGTAGAGACGTGACATGCAGCATATTTTTTTCATAACCCTTAAATCAACGTGTGTACTTGGATGAAATCTAAATACCGCTGAGATTTATTTAAGATAAATTTGTCAGGAAACAGCTTTTGCTCAGGATAAATATGCTCAAATTTAACTAAATGCGCACTATATTTTTTTTTACGACGAAGGAGAAATGGAAGCTTTACGTTTGTGAGGTTAAAAGTCATTGCCTTCACCGATGAGGTAATTATGTCTGTGTGTTTAGAGTATGTCGACTGCCCACTTTCCTTTTGCGTCTCTCTTTCTATATCCATCTCTCTCTCTCTCCCTCCCCCAGTCCTCATGTTAGACGTCTCCCTGTGGGAAGAGGTGCCTGAGATGTTGGCTGGCCCATACATCTCTGTCAAAATCTCTATGAATAAATTAACCTTTTAAAGATTAGTGCACCCTAATACCGCAGGGTTTTTACTCAGAACAAACACTGAAAAATGTTTTGGTTCCCCCCTCACCAAGTTGGCGTTAGCGACGCTTTTAAAACTTTAAAGGCACAGATGTCGTATTTTCAGTCGCTTGAGTATGTTATTGTTATTATAAAATAGAACTCTTTAGCACAGTTTACCAGCTAATGAATTTGTAATTCAGTCATTCATTTGCAAGTGTTGCAATTGTTGGCTAAGACTGGAGCGATCCGGAGCGTCCGATATGTTTACATACAGCACGTGATTCCTCAAATCTGACGCTGAGCAGCTGTTCTTGTTGGAAATGACCTATTAAGTTCCCGTTTGACATCGCATCGCTGTGTTTTTCTAGATTACACTTTAGCAGATAACACAATTTTGGTTCGTTCCAAAGAGAGAGCGAGAGGGAAAAAAAAGGGAATGAGATTTTATAGCCAATTTAAACCTTTCAGTTGTACCAGTTTAAAAATGTTTCCTACAATACGGTTCACCACAGCTCTGGGACATTACCCAGTTTTAAGAATGGAAGTAATATTTGCGGTTCCTCCGCTGAACTGCTCAGAGACGGCTGAGATATTTACTCAGAGCTGGCAGTGTTTGGGATTTAACAGCGCTCATCCACTGACTGGGGTTATTTAGGCCAGGAACCACACCTGGACGAGCTCCAAACAGCCTCCGGCTCCGAGAAAGAATCTCGCTCTCGCTGTGGTCGGGATTATGGGGCTTGCTGCTTTACGGGAATTCTTCATCCACCATCTTGAACGCGTTTGTACCTACACTTGATTGCATTGGCAGTAGTTAGCATATTAGCGGCGTCAGAAACATTAATAGTCTGAGACATTGTTTTATCAATTAAGGAAAATTTCTGTAATTTAGTGTGGGATGTATCTGTTTTTCCCTGCGGCTACAACAGCGGTCTGTTGTCGAGGAGTGTTCGGCTGGGTTTTAAACAAATCAGGGTAATTATGAGAGACAGGTTTTAGGTTGAAAAATAAACTCTTCATGTATGCTGAGGGAATATGACATGTATTGGCTGTGTCACTGGTTTTGGATTACGCTCTCAGGACAGGCAGGAGGCGTCTCCTATACTTCCTGACTTCTCGCTTGTGCCAGCTAATGTACTGGAGCTTTCTGGACCCCCCTCCTTTGCGAACTTGGGGTTTGGGACCAGGCCGGAGTGGTGTGGGGGGTGTGGGCTGGTTCGAGTCTCCGTCGGTCCCCAAACTCCTGAATCTCTCCTGCTCGACCTCATCGCTCAATCTTCGTTTAACCCTGACAGTTTAGGTAAGCACACACAGGTTAATTTATGTTTGCAGAGACAAGCTTGGCAACAGAAGCCCCTAAAAAGCCTTGTGCCATGCTGGAATGGTTAATTTCATTCCTAGAGAGGAAGTGGATTTTTCTTTTTTAAATGTACATTGCAGCCCTCCATATATTTAGGGAAAAGACTTAAAGACGATATTTAAAGTTGTTTGCATTTTTCATTTAAAGAAATCTAGACTATTTATTTTATAGTCCAATTCTCACTATTAACTAACTTTTAGCTAACTATTAGCTTATAATGCTGAATAAGACATTAATATGTGCTTTATAAGTACTAAAAAAAGCCAATGCTAGTAATATTCATGTTATTAAACATGAAATGATAGTGGAACAGAAGAGAAAATATTATTTAAACAAATGTAAATGTTATGTGTTTTTTTATTATATATTTTAATTCAGTCACATAAAATAATTAATTTAAATATTTAAATAACGATAATAAAATAACATATCGTAAAACACTTTATTTTAGGCTCTCTTAACTAGTTGCTTATTAGCATGCATATTACTAGAATATTAGTAATTTATTAGTTGTAATTAAGTACATATTAATGCCTTATTCTACATCTCTAATCCTACACAATACCTAAACTTAACAACTAGCTTACTAACTATTAATAAGCAGCAAATTAAGAATTTATTGAGGGAAAAGCTGTAATTAATAGTAAATTAGTGTTCTTGATTCTAAAGTGCTACCAACATTTAATAGTGATTAAAAGCATAGTTTTTCCAGTTTATTTCTAATAACATCACATAATAACATCTAATAAATAATATAATATAATATAAAATGTATTACATAAAATTGAAAGTGCAGGGTAGAGTCAGGATGAGTGTGTCTCAAACCGCCATACTGAAGTCAGTCTGGTGTATAAAGGTTTCTCTTCACTCCTCACAGTAGGTGGCTCCATAAGCCGTCATATGGGCTCCCTGAGCCTCTCACACACACACACTGTGGCTACAACCAACATATGGAAATGCTTGATTTGATGTAGTGTCACTTTACATTGCAGAAATGAGTATATGTCTTTTTTTAGCCCCCTAACCGACAAAGTGAGAAATGTGATCCAGCCTAACTACAAGTGTTTAAAAAATAGGTATATTACTATTAAACCATTAACAGTCTAACAGAGAAGCACCACATCTATCTATCTATCTATCTCATTTTTGTCAGACCACTGAATCTGATTCTTCATCTCCGAGCCGTATTTCAGCTCTGTGCTCCAATGCTCCTTCTCTCTGTGTAATGCAGTCTTATTTTATTAGGGTTTCTCTTCACCACCCACATCTAATAGAGCTGTTTCTTTCCTCACAGTGAGGGATCAGGGATGGAGAGCAGGCGGATTATGAGTCTTTGACAGACGATGAAAAAGCCAATGTGTGTTACAGCGCTGAGCCGTAAAGACCTAGTGAGGGCTGCTGGGAGTCTATTTGGTCTGTTTCCAGGGTCAGGATCAGACCGCGACACAGACCAAAGAAGAAATGGAGTAACTCTACTGTTATGATGTGATAAATTTTATTTGCCAGGATGTTTTGTTCCTTATCATACATGATGGTGTTTGCTGATGTCTGTTGTTTAACACAGCTGTATAAAAGGCCAAATAATGACTCTGGGTGTGTGTGAAGAGAGTGGTCTTCGACATCAGAGCTTCTGTGTGGTGTTTGTGGAAAGAGAAGTAAACACAATAATCCAACTGCAACTCGAAAACCAGACCAGCAAACCACAAACTGAACTTCAGACATGATGTGTTTGTAAACCACAATTTTAAAAAAAAGTATTCTTTTGGGTGTGTTTGTGTATTAATTTATTTATTTTTTTGATTTAGTGTTTTTACTTTCTTCATGGTTACATTTTATTTTACTGTACGTGTACATACCGTCTACTTAAGAAAGTACTGGATGGTACAATGCAACTACAGTACATCGGTTAAGTTAGGTTAGTAACTAGTTATTACCCAGTTATTAGCTATAATAAGTATATAGCATGTACACACGAAACAGGATTGTAAAATAAGTGCTACCAAAAATATTATGCATTCAATTTCGTAGTCCGTGTATAACAGCTGCATACAATATAGTAATTTTTGTATTTATCATAAATAATAATGAGAATAAACAACTCTTCGACCAAGTTCATCATCAGCCAAAAATTAACACATTTATCACAACCTTTTATTTTTAAATTGTTGAAACAATGAACTGAAACAAGCAGAGCACCATTTCACATACACAGCAAATCTGTGTATTAGTATTATGAAAAAAATGGTTGGATGGACTATAACTAGGGCAAAGAAAATACTCTTTTAATTCCCACACTTGTTAGGACACTAAGAAGTCCCAAACTCCGAGATTTAGAGCGACTTCCATCCACAGTCACTTTATAGATCTGTGTGTGTCCAGAGTTTATTACATTGTAACTGCGAGCATGAAAGTGAACACAACACGAAAGTGTGCTTCTACAGTGAGAGACCAAATGTAGCTGTCTGTAGTCTAACTATAAACCTTCTTCGTCTCTGAAGCGAGTGCTAGAGCTGTTCCAACACGGTTGCCATTTTGCTGGCTGTTTTGTCGTTTCCTCCGGGGCTAAGGTTGGCCCTGGCTCTCCTAATCTCGCACCGGTTGAGACTTCAAGCGCCTGTCACCTCGCTCGTAACGCTCAGCTGCCTGCCGCTGATTGGCTGGAGGCAGATTTATTTCGGCCTGTCACAGCCAATCGCGTGACGGCGCGGCTCAGGGTTCTGTTTAGTTACAGTGACAAACATGCTGATTAGAGGCGGGACATGATGGATGGATGCTGGCGAGGAGTTTTTATCAGCTCATAATGGGCCTGATGTTGCACAGACACACACTCACATAAAGACTGGCCTCAGGGGTCACACACTCACACACACACACACACACAGGGGGTCA
The DNA here is from genome assembly GCA_032359235.1 of Enteromius mattozi. Taxonomy (NCBI): domain Eukaryota; kingdom Metazoa; phylum Chordata; class Actinopteri; order Cypriniformes; family Cyprinidae; genus Enteromius; species Enteromius mattozi. The sequence goes on from JAUMHE010000055.1 coordinate 16,525,948, forward strand.
GGAGCTAACAAAGCATCTCCTGCCAGACTACACTCCCTAATGAAACGGCCCTGCTTAAAGTCATATACAGATACTTCATCATCATCATCATCGTCATCTTTGTCATTACACGTTTCCAGGCTTCGCCGTGCCTCCCTTTTGACACACAGAGTGATTGAGACCCATTTTGGGCTCAAGAAAATAAAGCAAACCGTAATGATGGGAACTCACAGAACCTCTTGATTATGTCAAAACGTAAGCAATATGCATTCGCTCTGAAGCATGGCATTGACGGTGGTTTCCATCTGCGTTGTATCCAGTGTGTTTGTGCCAATTTAGAGAGAATGCGGCCTGCAAAGTGTGACGACTTGGCATGAAGTCATGCCTGAGATTGAAGTCACTCCTGCTTCAATCCGCCAGGACTCCTGTGCTGAACTATCCAGAACGCCGGAGCAGTCAAGGTTGCCCGAGCGTCTGATAAAGTGCTTTCTCATTGGGATGACCTTGTTGTGAAGTACTAAACCTCAACTATACATATCTACTGTGATTGCATTCTGAATGCATTCAGAAAATGAACATTTTCAGTTTTGTTAGCCAATTTAAAAACAAGTATTCATAAACAAATTTTGTTTGTCAGTTTAGTTAAGTTCTGTCAGTTATCAAACCCAGCATAATTAGCCCAATTAATTATATTTCCGAGAAAGAACCTCAATCAGAACAAGTCTATAAAACTCGGAGAGAGTTATCTGTTAGTATTTCCTTTTATCTCAATGGCACTTGCTCAGTTGGCCAGAACAGCCTGGAAAAATTGGATTTGAAATCTGCTATCTTTGCAATCTGGAACTATATATATATATATATACATTTAAGTACTCAGTAATTTTAAATAACTACAAAACTGCCTATATGGTTAGGTTTAGAATTGAGCTATATGCTTGTAATTATGCATAATTAATTATTATTAATAGTAAGCACATGTAACGTGTAACAAGGACACCTTAAAATATATAATTATTCACTTAAATTATTACACTTATATTAAAGTAAAGCTAATATTTCAGACAGAGAGTGAAAAAAAAGTATTTATTTTCTGAAAAAGATTTTGGGTCTTATGAGTTAAATTGGTTAATGCATTAACTAAGTATGAGTAATACAAGTGATGCAGCATTTATTAATCTTTGTTAATATTAGTTAATGTTAGTCTATGTTGCCTCAGGTCAATGAAATAATATTAACAGATACAATAATAAAAATCACGTATTGGTAAATGTTCAAATTAACAATACATTTGGTAACACTTTAGATAAGGGAAGATATATTTACCATAAACTAAGAGTTTTCCCTCAAAAAAAAAACAAAACAAAAAAACTAATTTGCTATTCATCGATAGTAAGTTAAGTTTATGCATTGAGTAGGTTCTGATAAGATATTTTAAATATGGTCTTGGAGAATAAGGCATTAATACCCTAAAATTAGGGCCTAAATGCTGTAAAAGTACTAATAAACAACAAATATGCTAGTAATTTGCTGCTTATGAATAGTTAGTGCAGTACTTGTAAAGTTTATGTATTGGGTAGGATCAGGGATGTAGAATAAGGTCATGTAGAATAATACATGTCTGCTTAATTAGCAATAAAAAATGGCTAATATTCTAGTAATATGCATGCTAATAAGCAACTAATAGGTGTAACCATAAAATAAAGTGTTACTGTATGTTTATACACTATTAACGAATAATAGTGTTAGTAGATACATTTAATCTACTGGTAAGGGTTTGAAAGATTCAAAGTGCACATTTACCAATATATCTATCTACTTCAATCATGGATATACATTCTCTTTGCTACCAGGTGGTGTAATTACATCATCTACCAGCAGGGGCTAATTAGCTCAAGCAAACCTTGGATCAGACTTACGATTTATTTTCAATGTGATGGAAATGAAACAGACTGCAGACTTACACTGAAGGAGCTCGGGACCAGAGCATTACAGTGTCTAGCACTTAGGGTTGGACTCTTTTGACCTGAAAACCTTTGCATATAGCACGCTAAAAACAATTCAGAAAATCTTAGCGCACAGCAACATGCTGGCAACAGCCACAACATCACGGTGCATGGAAAAAGATTTCACAGAGGTTTACATTTTTCAGGAGGCAAAAAGTGTGACCATATGAAATACATTTTTCCCTCTTCATTCGTTCAATATGGCATTTATGAGATAACATCAATCATTTTGTGATAACATCGGATGTCAAATCAAAGAACCAGATGTAAAAGAGAAACCGCAGCTTAAAGTACTCCAGGAGCCAATCAGCTGAAGCAGGCGCTGATTGAGTCCAAAGCTCGAGGCGGCCTCTCATTTGCATTCTTTGGGAAACAGATGCTAACCAGCGTTAATTGCTCCAAACGGCACTGTTCATAAAGAGTTATTGGACTTTAAATAGCAGGGTTAAGAAGTGTCTGGGATGCATTCTCGGCCTCTCTCCGATGTGGGACTGTTGGGTTACATCACAGGGAGCAGTGGCTCTAAATTGGATGCAGAGAGTGAGAAGTTCAGCGCTGCCCTGGGGCAAGGAATATTTTTCCATTTATTTGGGAGAAGAATGAAAGAGTGGAGGGAGGGAAGAGAGGAGAGACGTGCAGACAAAGGGGGTGGAACGCATTACAGGTTAAGTAATGAGTAATCAACAACAGCTCCCTTCTTGTACACCTACACTCAATCTTGCATGCAACTGAAGCATAGCAGAGAAGGATCTGCACCCTATCTTCTCTGAGAGTGAGCAACATATTATAATTAACTATAACAATATTACAACACAGTGTAGCACATGACTAATAAATTATTATATACATTATAAATGATAAAATATTAAAATGATTATATTTGCAATGTAACAGTGCTTGTTTGCAATAAAGGATCTTTTAGATTATCTGTTTTTGTTAATGTAACATTTTTCAGCTTTATTAGCTTTATTAACCCAGATGTTTATGACTTTCTTTCTTGTAATCTGGATTACATGACCAAAATGAAGTACCTGTAGTTAAATTACATTTCAGTTTTAAAAGCTAAATTTTATGGATTGCATGATATATTATTTAATTGACATGACATATGATTTAAACATCATATTGACATATCATTTAAATATCATTAACTATTATATAACAGTTTTTTAATTCTCCCTAATTCTTACTTCTGCAGGTAAATAATTTTCGCTAACACTTTAGAATAGAGAGCACTTATCAACTATGACTTTTTCCTCAGTAACTTCCTACAGTAAATTTAGATATTGGGTGGTGTAGAATATAATCATGCAGAATCTGTGCTTTATAATTAATAACAGACAGGTAATCATATATCATCAATAATCAATAATCTGGTAATATGCATGCTAAAAAGCAACTTAATGGTAAGAATTGGTTCCTAAACTGCAGTGTTATTGTTTTTCTATTTGTGAGATTATGACACATTATGAGCTGAACTCAAACTCGTGTTACTCTGTAAACAGCATGATACAGTGTGCACAAAACACTAGATAATCGCTGTTATGCACACACACACACATTTGAAACGCTCTTTCATATCTGTTCTCATTTAATTATCCAAGAATTCCACGGTGTGGGGTGGCATTTCTTTGGAGGAACTGGTCAGAGGTTGCCTGACTGCCATTAGATACTGAGATGAGATCATCAGACCCCTTGTGAGAACATATGCCAGTGCGGTTGGCCTTGGGTTCCTCCTAATGCAAGACAATGCTAGAACTCATGTGGCTGGAGTGTGTCAGCAGTTCCTGCAAGACAAAGGCATTGATGCTATGGACTGGCTCGCCCATTCCCCAGACCTGAATCCAAGTGAGCACATCTGGGACATCATGTCTTGCTTCATCCACCTACGCCACGTTGCACCACAGACTGTCCAGGAGTTGGTGGATGCTTTAGTCCAGGTCTGGGAAGAGATCCCTCAGGAGACCATCCGTCACCTCATCAGGAGCATGCCCAGGCGTTGTAGGGAGGTCATATAGGCACGTGGAGGCCACACACACTACTGAGCCTCATTTTGACTTGTTTTAAGGACATTA
>JAUMHE010000055.1:16539884-16554379 GCA_032359235.1 Enteromius mattozi
CCCAGCTTTCTGGTTGGCACTCCAGCGTCAGACTTGTACTCTGTGTTTTGTGTCTGTTTTCATTCATGGACTCATTCTCACGAACTCATGCCCCACCCTGCTCGTTTGTTGTCATGGTGTTTCATTTCTAGTCTCCACCCACTGACCTAATTCTTATGTGTATTTAAGTTCCGGTTGTCTGTGTGTGAATTCGCTGGTCAATGTTGAATGTATCCCGTGTTCTCCCTTGTGTCCAGCCGTTCATGGTTTCCCGAGTTTCCCTGTCGTGTTGTATTGGATTTCCCGTTGCCGACCTACACTACTTTTACTGGATTATTCTCTGTCTCTGCCTTTGATGTACCCGTTTGCCTGCCGTACTCTGCCTGCTTGTACTCTGACTCTGTCTATTAAACTGTTAGCAAATGGATCCGCACGTCTTCTCGTCTCTGCCTCGTTACAATAAGATTATAGAGGATGTGCTTAATCTTTGCAGTGAATCAAAGAAGAAAAAAACATGTTTGTCTTTTAGATAAATATATAGATTTTTTTTGTGTGTGTGGGAAACAAGCACTTGATTTTGGAAGGTTTCACCCAAAATGTAACATAATCTATCACATTTATAATAATGTGTACTGTAAAAATGCAATCATGCAAAGATCTTACACCTAAACGGCTATCTATCACTGATCAGTGAATGAGGGTGAAGGACTTGCCCTTCTGCAGCAGCCATCACAGTCCTCCGGCACATGTATTGACACAAGATCACAGGAGCGTGACGTTTGCTGTGTGTCCGCATGAGAGAGAGGGAAAAGAACTTGTTTTAGATAGAAATCAATAAGTGCAGCTAGTAGACTGGGCACAGCTATGCATTTTCATTGCGAAGCGACAGCCAGAATCAACTAAGCATGACCTGCCATAGGCAAAGCTCCTGCACACAACAGCCCAACAGCATGAATATTGAAAATGGACTCCAAGCATGTCGATCTCTCAGAATTGAGCGGCAGAGGGGGCTAGATTTGACACTCGCTGAAAATAAATGGCCCCTGACATCTCTTATAGGTGAAAGTCATTCTAGCAGTTTTTTAAGTGCCAAGTATAAATCTTTTAAATTATAAATCAATGAATAGTTAATAGAATAATAGGAATCTTTATAAATATTTGAGTGGATTAGGACTGGCGTGTATGTGTGTGAATGCGGCTTATACAGAAGAGCTATACACTACTACTGCTCTCAACAGCTTTTAACTGCAATTATATGCTGTCTTTGAACACAAATCCTTTCAGTGTCCAATTAACAACAGAAATGAGCTCAGTGGCCTTTGAATATAATAAAACTGATGAACCACTAACAAAAATACAGCATGTTTTGTTAGTTACAGCAACGGAAGACTTTTTAAAGTCCTATTAGGTATCAATGCATTTTTTAATTGTATTACCATTTTAAATGTGCCATGTTTAAAAAAAAAAATACTTTGAAGTACCATGCAAATCACATGCTATATGAACATGGCAGTCATTTAGAACTATGACATTACCAAACAATTCAATCATCATACCGTAATGCTGCTACAACACCATTTTTCCTTTTCATCATAATCTCAATTAAGATTTGATCTGGTTAAACATACAATATTTATGATAATGGATGAAGCTGTATATTATTTTACATTTAAAATATATTACATTTAAACGTTTTAAATAACAAACTACACTTAAATTAAAATCAAGCATGTTAGTCAACACATCAAAAATTGTAAAATTATCTTTAAAGGGTTAGTTCACCCCAAAATAAAAGTACTCACCCTCATGTTGTTCCAAACCCATACAACATCAGTGGCTCAAGTTCAGTTTTCAGTTAATAAACAAAAATAACATAATTTACCCAACCATTCTTCTCCTCCAAGTTTCGTCTTCCGCCATTTTGGAGAGTATTGCATTTTTGTGTTTGTGTAAAACAAAGTATTCATGTAGTGTCGCAAAACTGAAGTTGAGCCACTGATGTCACATGGACTGTTTTACCAATGTTTTCTTACAGCGTTTCTTGACCTAGGATCATTTCAGTTGTATTTCTTTCTATGGAGGGTCAGCTGGCTCTCTGATTTCATCAAAAAAATCTTAATTTGTGTTTGAAGGTCGAAGGTCTTACGTTTTTGGAACGACATGAGGTTGAATAATTAATGACAGAATTTTCATTTTTGGGTAAACTTACCCTCTAAGCGTGTTTAGTAATCTATTAACACGCTTTAAATGCTTCAAGGGTTATTTTGACTTGTGATTGGCCCTTTTTTACAATGTAATAGTCAACGGTAAAGATCTGTGAGTGTAATAGTGCATCATTTGTGCATTATTGTTTTCGTTCTAGCTCACTGACAGAGATCCGTTAGCGCTGTTGTCATTTGTCGCACCAAATGAGTTTGGTCACATGACTTGTTATGGTCACAGTCACTGTGATTTGGAGAATAAGCCGAGTCGTTAGTTTTGCTGACATTGCACGCTTTCCCAGTGGATGAATTAGCTCCATTTATTTAGGGATGGATGACAAACGCTGTCATATTAACAAAGGAGGGCCGCTGAATAGATCACTCCAGACGTAAACAGGCCCCGCGAGACTGTTTCCACACACAGAGTCTTTATCTGTTTGATGTCTCCACGTCTTTTTCTCCCACCAGGAATTAATTTTGCGGAACATTACCGCCACGCGGTTGTCTTTTTCATCTGCTCGGCTGGAAAAGTGACACTAAAGGTGACAGTTCAATTTGCGCGCAATGGATGGCTGCTATCAGAGCCTTGCAGAGTTGTTGATTTTTATTTTGCCTGCCAGTGCTATTATGAGTTCACCAGGACCTCCGAACCGCAGTCATCTCATCTGCCTCCGCAGGGATAAATCCACGCTCGTTTATACGCCAATGTCAGCGCCGTGTTTATCAGGGAAATTATCCCACATTTCCCTTCATCCCCGTAAAGGCACTGGTGATCTATATCTTCAATTTCGCTGTTCTTGCAGCTCAGGATTAATATCTCTCTTTGTAAATGATTTTTTTTTTTGCTGCCTTCCTCTCTTGTCACCTTCATTAGCTCGCAGTGTCTTAATAATGTGGCCACTGGCTCTGGTTCACGCTTTGTAAGGACTCTCCTTGCCCTTGGGTCGCCTCCTGCTCTAATGAGCTGTTTGCCCAGTCCACTGATTAATTAATATGGTTAGCCAGGCCTCTGAAGCTACAGATGGCAAACCTTTGTATCAAGATACAAGGTGATTAGAGAATGTACCTGCCATATGGAGACACACTGAGAACATGAAAGGTTCTCTGAAGAAAATGAAAATTATTCAGGGCCCCTTTCTAAGGTCTTCTGAATGTTATAGCACACTGGCTTTGCGGAAAACCACTTTTAAAAGTAGTGCATTACAATATGAAAAAGTAACTAATTGCGTTTCTTAGTTCCTTTTTATGAAAAGTAATGTAAGTTAATTTGCCGTTTTGTCTCATGGATTTGCATATATAACTCCAAAGTTAAACTGTAATGGACATTTCACACCAAAAGTGAAATCAATAAGCCTCAGGCTGAAGGAAGAAACTTAGCACCTCACTTCAGATTTCTGTCAATACTGGGACTTTCTCAAACTTATTGAAACATCTGTAATGGTTTTAATAATATTTTGGTAGAGCTACAATTACCAAACTCATACACCACATTTATGTGATGCTGGTCAGTGCTGTACATGTTTTCATTGCTTCAGTTTTCTTTTTCTTAAATTAAACTTTTTAATGGGGTTTTATTTTGACATGTCCTATCCATGTTCGCTACAGTTCAAGAAGCTGATACTTTTATTCAGCAAGGACAGAAATTGAAAAAAAGCGACATGTTTAAATTCTGTTCTTTTGAACTTTTTATTCAGCAAATTATACTGAAAAAGTAGCACCACAAAAATAATAAGCAGAACATTCGTTTCCAGCATTGAAAATAATCATACATTTTTTCTTGATCAGAAAATCAGCATATTAGAATAATTTCTGAAGGATCATGCGATGGAAGACTAGAGTAATGATGCTAAAAATTCAGCTTTAATCACTGGAATAAACTACACTTTACAATAAATTCATATAGCAAACAGTTATTATACATAATAATAATATTTCACAAGTTTACTGTATTTTGATCAAATAAATTCAGTCTTGGTAAGTGTAAGACACTGCTTTGAAAAACTTGTTATTATATATGTATGTATATATATATATATATATATATATTTGAGAGAGAGAGAGAGAGAGAGTAAAACACAGTATGTGTATGACTGCATTGTTAGTCTTCTCATCTAAGCTCTCTGCATGGGTCTGTGCTTTTCATTACTCGCTGTAAATCACAGGATCACCTTTAGTGGAGATGTGAGATCCTTCCACACACATACTGTCGTTTCCAAGCACAGCTGACCACATAAATCCATAATTGGATTTTACTAAATAAAACTAAGACATCACATATGCGACACTGAGCTGTTGTGATGTTTCTTTTGCTAATGAACACTTACATTCTTTTCAAGTTACAAGAAAGAATTTAGTAACAATAACTACTGGACTTTTTTTGGTGGTTGCAGGGGTATTGTAGATTTAAGCTACTACACAGACAAAAAATTCACTCAAAACATTACTATTAAACTAATTTAGAGGCATTTTAATGGTGTTCTCGAAATATAGACATAGGAAATTTTATTGTTTTTCTTGATTTGGACACATTTGTATATGCATTGTAAATAATTACATACAAAGCATTTTCAGTTTTTTGTTAGCAGTGTTGCAGCGTACATTTATATATTGCATATGTAAAGGATAGACTAAATATTACATATTTATCTTTAAAAGACTTGACATAAGGCCTATTGTAGAGGAGACAGAGGTTTAGATTGTGTGGGTGTGTGTGTGGTTATATCCTAAGCAGGGCTAATGGAGGAATTCTTTAACACTGGGCTACTTCCTTTATCAACAGCCGAGAGGCTGTAAAGGCCAAACTCAGCACTCTCTCGAAGCACTGCAAACTGCAGTCCCAGCAATCCTCTGTTAATGGGATGGGGAGGAGAAAGAAAAAAAATTTAATTCAGCAGATTTTTGCCAAACATTTTCCTGTCTGAGCCCTGTCAAAACAGCCTGATGGGGCGACATTTAAATCTTTAAGCAGCAGAGAGAAAGAGAGGGTGGCCCAAAAAAGTCCTGATTAATGTTTAAAGAGAAAATAATGGAAAAACAATGTCAAGAAAATGCAAAAAAGGACTGTTTTTGAATGTCCTTTATTACAGGGAATGGCTAAATAATATATTACAGCCATGTGTTTTACAGAAGGTTTTACATTGTGAATATTGAAACCTTAAGTATGCAGAGAGTGACCAAGAACCATGTCTGGAGTGGGACTTTAATAGAGTGCAATGGAATATTGTATGTGTGTTTATTTATTATTCTTGTTATATTTGACAGACCCGCTCACTCTCTTTTGTATCTGTCTGTTTTGTATTCTGTAATGTCTTTTCACAGATAGCATGAATATTGACATCGCATGATGTATGTGTAGGGCTCTGCCATTTGTAACACACGTCATCCTGTACATTGGTGAGCACATCATGTTGACATGCACAGCTCCTGAAGTGCTGCATGCCAGTTTGACATTGGCCTGATCTTGACCTTCATCCAAACCGGTATCTTTTTTTTTTTTTTTACTCTAGTTAAACATAAGTGTGTGTTACTGAGCATAAGACTTTATGTGAGGCTCCAGGGTACGTCCACATGAGGGACAATGCTCAATGCACTGTAACTTTTCTGTGTACTTTAGCAGGGGAAAATGATAAGGTCACTTAGGAATCTGCATTTTATTAGGCATCATGGCATCGCCCTTCATTGGAGCTTCATTGGTGTTGAGAAAATTTACTTTTAAAAGTCATTTAGGACACTTCATATAAGGTGGCCTTAACTACTATGTACTTAAATCAATAAGTACAATGTAAAACACTTTTGAGGTGGGATACGGTTAAGGGTGGGTTAATGTGTAAGGTATGGGTCACTAGTGTAATTATAAATGTATGTACATAAATTTATTACAGATGAAATTACATATATCCACTTTTTTAAATATAAGTACAATGTAAAAACATGTATGTTCACAATAAGTGCATTGTACCAAATTATTAATTTAAATGTAAGTGCATAGTAGTTAAGGCCACCTAAGTTATTAATTACTTTAAAAAAAGTAATCTGATTACATTCTTGCATTACTTTTAATGTGTTACCCCCAACAGTGCTCCTGACTGCCTTAGTTAAATTTCAGCATAATCATCTGTTGACGAGAGGTGAGAAGTAAATATATAGCACCTATCCATCACAAATGTAAAAAGCTTAAGAGAGCTCTTGTTGGTGTTAGCTTTGACACAAATGCCAAGCATCAAGGTTTGCAAGTAGCATGTAGCATATTGTGCCAGCGTTTGAAGTCCAGGGAACCACCCTCAGACTTCTGTAAGGCAATGTTTAGAAATGTGTGTAATACTACAGTACATACTACTTCACATATTTCTTCATGTCTTGTAATCTTAGTTGTGACATTGACAGGTCTGTATAGGTACAGGTATTTTATAACACTGGAGGCCTTTCAGCATACCTTTGTGAAAAAGAAGTAAGCTCAATTGCTTTGGATGTAGTGTACTTCAAATAAAAAGTCTTTAAAAAACCTTTGAAGGCTGTACTTGTAGATAATATACATTTATTGAAATAAAACGCCACTTATGTGTACTTAGACATTTTCATTACTGGTTTTTGGAAATACTTTATTTTAAGGTGTTACACGTTATGTTCTTACTATTATAATAACAATAAATTATGCATTAATACATACAAGTATCCCTAACTTTAACCATATAGTATGTAGGCTGCATGAAATTAATTAATATTACTCAGTACTCAATCTTATAGCTGCTCAGTTAACTACAGTAGTTAAGGTAGTTAAGCTGCCTGATCAACAATGATTACATCTTTTCCCATCACTGTCGTCAAATCCTGGCAATGCTGCGGCATCTCTGCTGCTTTATCTGCACTTAGTATCATTTAGGGAGCATTCTTGTTGCTCCTTGACTCTCTCATAAGCTCCATATTTCCCTAGTGGAGAAATTGCAGTTTACACTAGGGGGAGCTATTTAGTTTAGTACAGCGAATTGCTAAGACTGAAGGATTAGCAACAATTTACCTCAACTTAATGGAAGGTCATAGGTTTGTGATTCATTCCTGAAGCTCTGATCAGGATTTAGCATGCTAAATAATTTAGTCAAGAGCCAGATTATAAACATATATGGAGGACATTTGCAATTTTCCATCTTAATTGTGCATTAATATTGTCAAGCTTTTGTATTGTTTTAATGCTGAAAGCAATCCATTAAAAAAGTAGCTTTTTGCTACAAGCCAGTGCTTTTCCAGAGATATTTTTTGTAACAGGTATGCTGATTAACATTTCACATGAACTGCATTACAAAGGCCTTTGTTCTACAAATGATCAGTTTAATTTGAGACCAAGTATGCTCGGGTAACAGCGAAAGGTGTTAGAGGAGCAATCCTGCGGCTTCGCATATCCATTTCACATCTAAGATGTCAAAGCTAAGGTGTTGCATTGCATTCAACGAGCAAGCTAAAGAACTTCTACAAACCTTGGAAACACAAAACTGCTGGATAAACCCTCAAAGGTCCTTGAGCTGGAGTATGTGTTATGTTCATGGTTATGCTTTTGAGGCTGTTTTGGGGCAAGAGGTCCGACAGCTCCTTCCCAATGATCAGAGCTGGCATTAAAGCAATGCAAAATTACAGGCATTGTTTCAGCTTCCATGAAAGATTTGCATTCAGATAGAGCATGCATGGAAAAGCTAAGCAGATAAACTGGATTCAGATTTGCTTAGTGCTTGATCCCGCTCACAGGACTCATGGCGAACTTGTAAATGCCTGGCTAATGCAACATCATTATGAGGGAGCAGACACTTTTGCAGTTGCTCAGACAAAGAGCTCTTTTCTTGAGTAATTGGTGATTACTTGAGGAACAGGCGTGTCTATGTGCATGTGCGCAGAGGGCTGCTGGGATCAGGGGGTGTTTTGTGGTCTGCTGACAGCATGTGGTTGTGATTTGTAAGGGGAAGGTGTGCTTCAGGTGCGACTGAGAGCCCCGGTTGTTCTCCTGTGAACAACTAGTCACCCAACACCAGCAGAGTTTACTTAACACCCACAAGAAAGAAAAATGAGATCTCCGCAAAATCTCCGTTGTTTCTCATGGAAAGAGATTAAGTGGAGATTAATTTTGATAGTACACTTTAGACTTTCCACTAACTATAAGCAGTGCTGGGTAGTTTGGATTAAGTCATCCGATTCCAAAAAGTGGTTACGCTTTAATTTAAGGTGCCCTTGTCACAGTATAATTATAAATTTAAATACTAAGTGATATTAATTAACTACATGTACTTGCAATATGGTTAGGGTTTGGTTTAGGGTTGCTTATTACATGTAATTATGCATAATTAATTGTTATTATAATAGTAAGTACATCTTACACTTGTAACAAGGGCACCTTAAAATAATGTTTTACCCAAAAATGAAGTACTTGTGAAATTTATTACATTCTAAAATACTCATAATCAGACTGCAGTTGCTTTTTTATTGATTACATATTGACACAATAGCAGTAAACTATTCATAATTTATTGATTCTGCCAAATTTTTTAAATTTCTCTTACATCTACCGCTTATATACATTCAGAAAGTCTTGCAGTTTTATGGACATTTAGACAAAGACTGTGAGGTGGATAGAATTACAGAAAGTCCACAAAGAATTAGACCACTGGATTTACAAAAATCATTTCAATTGAAAAAAAGTGTTTAACTGATGAACACATTTAATTTTAGTTAAACTAGTCTATTAGCGTTTGTCTGTGTGGTGTGAATTGGCCTTAACACTTTATTTTGATGTTCATCCAAAAGGTATTCTACCAACTATAAATAGCTTTGCAAGTGTGTCAACTTATCCTACTAACTCTAAAAGTCTACTCATACTCTAATGAGAGTTAGCTGACATGTAGTTGCAAAGCTAGCAGAATGTCTAAAGTAGACTATTAAAAAAAAGTAGATAATAAGAAGGTTCCAGTATTCTCATGTGTTTCCTCTAGACTAAAACTTCAATGAAACTGAAACAGAGATTTTTTTTATTGATCCTGAGCTATGAAAGAGCAACATCTGATCATCAATATTTATCTCTGAGCGGAAATGCATGTCCTGATTTTGCTGAATTCAGCGTGTTCCTAGGTCAACATATTTTGTACACCCTGGAACAACATTTTAATCCAAAATTTAGTCTCTACATCTAAACCTAACGATTCCCATGAATAATGCCTAAAATCAAAGAAATGATAGATGAATAATACTGATGCACAAGCACCAAACACTGATTGTAAACCTAAACTTCACAAAAACTATAAACTGGTTCTTCAAGTCTGATTGGCTAATCACAATGTTGTTCCAGGGTCAACAAAGATGTTGATCCAGGAACATGTCGAACTCGGCAAAATCAGGTTCTGCAAGCGTAGATACAGCATATAGCACTGTGAGAAATCTGCTGTACCCAAACACAACATGCGCATGCAGATGACCTTGAATCGGATGCCTATGATTATTGCTTTCACCTGAACTCTTTGGCTTTTCCTCCATAAACATCCCGATTAGCATAAATGAGTTTAGCTGTCTGATCTTTCTTGGCCTCGTGCACACTTTTAGGGTTGTCCATTTATCTGTTTCAGTGGCTGGTCAGGTTAATTAGTATGTAAAGCGGCTGATGGAATTCAAAAGCAGAGCCACTAAAATGACAAACATCAAAGGTCTTGCACCTGCACCAATGACAATGGCCTTAAGTACGGCCCAGTCCTTGGGCAGAATGGCTGATCTATCACCTTTAAAGTCGCCTTCTGAATTTCTTTGCTGGGTCACTGCATCTTGCATCTCTGATTTGCCGAGGCTTGGGCAAGAGCCAATGTCTGATGCATTCCAGTAATTCATCCACCCTGAGCCCCCCGAAATGTGTTTCCTCTTCTTCCTCGTCATCATCTTCTTTTTTCTTTCTTTCTTTTTTTCGGTGAGCAGACTGAGGGATCGTGATTTAATTGCACGTCTTGCTGTTTTTCAGGCTGAACGGGTAGAAGGCCAATAAGCAATGGCTTGAGCTCCCTCTGAGAGAGGTGGAGACCTCCGGCATGGAGCCAAGATTGAGTTCTTATATTGTTTCCTTGGAAACTGAGTTTTTGATGAAGCCCTCACGATTTTCTCAGGACAAGACTGTTCACAAGAACACAATATACGGTATGTCTGATATCAGTTTGGGGTGTTTTTTTCCCCAAAAGCACTATTGGTCATAAGTTTTGCCGTTATCAAAATAGTTCAATGTTTCGGTGAAATCACAGCTTCAGTAAACATTCACAAGGAAAATTGAGGCTGACATTCCCCACATGGCAAAACATATTTTCAAAATACCCAAAATATATTTATGTAAATATATGTACATACTAATTATGCACACTTACAGTATATATATATATATATATATATATATATATATATATATGTACTTTTTTAATTTTTAGTATATATATATATATATATAAAACATAAAAAAACACGATAACATAATAAAAAAAAGTTGTCTCTTTTTGCAAATACACTCTTCGTATATTTTCTGTGCCATTTATTTCAATCCAACAAATTACATTAATGTATTTCAAAAACTTTTTGTTGTCTATAACATGCATTACTATAAGAAATCTGAATCAAGTCCAAATAATAACATCAACTTTTAAAATAATAAAAATTAATAATACAAAAAATACATAAATCTCATCAAAAATATACTTCATTGAGCTACACTGTTTGAAACATATATTTAACATTTTGGTATTTTTGCTAAATGGATCAAATTGATTATTTTTTGTAGTTAAAACAGTTGCATGACTAGAATTTTTCTTTTGTTGACTTTGTAAAACAATATTTGTAATATTTTAACGTTAATAATGTTTCCTTTCTTTTTTGCAATCATTCTTTTATTTTTTTTTCCATTATTCTATGTTTCTATGAATTAAAAAAGAAACAGAAACATTAAGATTACTGAATTATGAGAGAGTGAACTCCAACTTTCCATTTTTATTAGATCTTCTTGCAGGTTAGTTATAACCATTCTTTGTGTGTGTACTTTATTCAAGGAACAGATTTATCTTCAGGGCATGACTGTAAAGATTAAGGATGGGGAAAGAAAGCATAGAGATCTCAAGATTTCAGATTACATTTTAATCTGACCTCAAAGCAGATTTCTGCATCATGAAACATCAGCGAGATCAAACATCGGAAATGCTGATACAACTTCTGACACAATTCACCATTTGAAGAAATTCCAAAAATCAACACAGTTATACAGACTAACTGTAGAGGTGTTTACCACTAATAACAGTTTAAGATTATTCTCCAGATTTTTTAATAGAAATCACTCTCTTTGCTCTCTGGCCAAGAGACTATTAATATAAACATGTAAAACTTGGCTGCTGTATGATGTGTTGAATGTTCACAGGTTAAGACAATATATCAATAACATATTTCATGGGAGTTTATGCTGTCATGAAACCTGGCACTACTTACACTTATTGACAAAAAACCACAACATGTTTCTTTATGCAATGCCGGGATTCTGGACTGACATGCTGAAGGTGGATAAGACTTACAATAAGTATATTATAATATAATATATTGTGTAACATTAACACTTTGACATACAGTAATCAAATAAAATGATCTTCAAATGTCCAGGTAGTTATTTTTTATTGTAACAGCCTAAACTATTCATACTTTATTTTCTGTTAGTGGAATAAAGAAGAGATAGCATGCTATTTTATTTAATTTGGTAACACTAGTTTAGGGACTAATTCTCCCTATTAAAGTTGCTTATTGGCATGCATATTACTAGCAGATTGTCTGTTTAATAAATCAAAATATGGGTGAACAAAGGAAGATATTTTGAAAAAAGTTTGTAACCAGGATGTTTTGGGTCACAAACTTCCATTTTCTATTTCTATTTCTATTTTTTTGCTTCTATTGAAGTCAATGGCAACCAAAACAGCCCTTTTTTCAAAATATCTTTCTTTGTGTTCGGCAGAACAAAGAAATTCACACAGGTTTGGAACTACCTGAGGGTGAGTAAATGATGATTTTTGATTTTTGGGTGAACTATTCCTTTAAAAAACTGAACAATAATATACATGTAATTATAGTTGGGGTATTATAGTATTGAAATATGGTCTAGCAATGTTCTTCTCAGATTCACTGAGTGCACTCATAATGTAAAATGGATAGTTACTGCACTTTGAATATTTTGATAATATTTATTTTCACTACCTTTCCCTCTTTTGTCTAAAGCATCAAACGTATAAATTCAGCATTGTAATTTAAGTAAACACAGAATAAATTACCTTTGTGGCTATAATTCAATATCCGCCACTAAAGCTCTATACTATTATGTTCTCATTGAGGCCAGCAGATAAATCTGCACTGCCGGCACCGATTCACTACGCCACATTAAATTCTTTCAGATCAATTAAACTTAGCAGCTCAGTTTACAAGTGACCACTCTTAATGTCCCTCCTGCACTCCTACGGGTGCATGAGAAATTTATTGCACCTTCATTAAATGAAAAGGAGGCTGAAAACTTCCAGAATGATTCCTTCTGAGCTTTAAAACAAGTTGCATTTCTTTCCAAAATCCAGTGTTTTGTTCCTTTCAAACGCAAATGCTAACTGTTATGTTTTTGCTTTGGTGGTTCACATCCTTCACCTGCATCATGAAATTTGTTCCACCATCAGCTCTTATTGTTGACCTTGTCCAACAAGCACAGCAATAGGACCGGCTTTATGTCTAAGGACATGCAGCGCTTTAGAAAAGAGCCTGTTTTGCTTTTGTTTTTTCTTGGCTCAGGACTGGAGAGGCCTCTGTAATTTACTGGTATTTCGTGAACACAGAGCAGTGTAAACATAGTAAATGGAGCAATGAGTACTACTTCATAAGACAAGAATTACCTTCATAGAGTGCTTAAGGTTTATGAACCTAATTTTGTTTCATATCTAGATGGACGGTATGCATTATCACACTGTAAAATCTAATTAGTTGGGCTTACTTAAAAAAGCATGCAAACCGATTGCCTTAAAAAAACAAGTAAACTGAAATAGAAAAGTATGTTGTACTGACAAATGCTAAATTAGTATAGTTTACTTAAACAAGAGTTATAGTAACTAAAAAAGAACTGTAAAGTGTACTTGATGCTTTACTTTAGGTTTACTTACTGACTTAGTATAGCTACTCATTGACTCCCAGAGTGCATTGCGGCATAATAAATTATGCAATTGCTATGTTTTATGTTTTGTTGTTGTTTTTATTTGCAAATTTAATTTACTGTCATGTGTCAGTAGTAGCACAACAAAAGGAGCAAATAAAATTGTTATACAATTAATAAAAATAAATGTAACTTAATTGTTACTATTATTGTGATTTGCGTGCTGAATATGAATGTGACTTCAGCATATTACCACAATAATTTAAGTATTATATTATCCAAATTAAAAGCTTCTCAAGTGGTTTATGAAAAATTTTTAAAGTGTAAAAGACTGTTAATAAACACGTAAAAAGAATACACTATTAGAAAAAATAAAATAACTATATAATACATTAATTAAATGATAGGTCACCTTTTAAAAGCAACCTATTTATTACTTCTCTTCTTTTGAAACCAAATAACTCTGATTTCATGTTGCATTGTTGCATCAATAAGAAGAAAATTATAACAATATAGACAAAGTTCTAAGTGTTCAACCAAAGGGAATGCTAATCACAATTAAAAAAATAATAATAATAATTAGGAAAATCTTATGTGGCATATGTGATGTTCAGTTGTATTGAAAATTCAACATTGAAGATGACTTTGTTAAAAGAGTGAATTCAACTAGTGAAATATAACAGACATGGCAACCTGATCTCACGGCAATTCGTATGAATTTTTGTACTAATGACCTAAACCTAACCCCGCCCCTAAACCTACCCGTCACAGGGTTTTAGACAAATCATACAAAATTGTACGAGTGAGGTCGTACAAATTAGTACGAATTAGCACAAATTTGTCACCTTGTATGAATACGTACAAATTGATCGTGAGACTGTGTTGGACATGGAGGAATATTTCTTCTTTTTCTGTTGTTGTCACGTCGTGTGAATAGAGGCAGACGAAGGCAGGAACGTTGCAAATTAAACTTCACTTTAATAATTAAACAAGCAAAACCAACAGACTGTAACCACACATGAAAGTAACCTTGATAACCAACAAACGACAAGACAAACTGAACAGGCTTTTAAACATGATGACATTAGGGAGAAATCAGGACAGGTGAGGAACACAGGTGGATCGGGTAACTAATTAACTAAACAAGAACAGGAACA
>JAUMHE010000055.1:16554479-16593280 GCA_032359235.1 Enteromius mattozi
ACTCGGGCTGTGGCTCTGGCTCTGGCAGCGTGATCTGTTCTGGCCGTAATCTTGGGGCTGGGACTGGCACTACTGGCCGCAATCTTGGGGCTGGGACTGGCACTACTGGCCGCAATCTAGGGGCTGGAATCAGGAACGGGTGCTCTGGCCGTAACTCAGGAACTGGAATTGGGATCGGCTTTCCTAGCCGTAATCTAGGGGCTGGAATCGGGATCGGCTTTCCTAGCCGTGAAACAGGAACTGAAATCGGCTCCCCTGGCCGAAAATCAGGAACTGGATTCGGGATTGGCGGAACAGGATCCGCGGGGATCAGCTGTGGCATATCGGCCCATAAACCCTGCTCCGGTACTCTACCTCGTGGGCTCGGAAGCGCAGAGATCCGGGACCGCTCTGGTGAAGCAGGCACTCTTTGCCCCTCATATTGTGCCAGCCTCGGAAGCGGTTTCCGCCGACAAGCGAGCCGCGATCCGGGCAATGGAAGATGGCCTCCTGGCCGTAAAACAGGAACTGGATTGGGGAACGGTTCTCCTGGTCGTGACTCCAAACCAGGATTCGGGATCGGCACGATTTGCCCCTCATAACGTGCCGATCTCGGGAATGGTTTCCGCTGGCGAGCGCGTCGCGAGCCGGGCAATGGAGGATGGCCTCCTGGCCGTTGCTCATGCGGACCAGGAAGAGGAGTGAGCCCGTTGAGGAGCCGGGTAACGATTTCCTCTGGCGAAATCATCCTCTTCAATCGGTTACGGTCGGTTATTCTGTCAGGGATGCGTGCGGAAGCACAAGGCGTAGACGCAGCGTAGTAGGTAACCTCAACTTTTAATTCCAACAGGTAAACACAAAGAGAACTACGTACATCCATATAACATTGATAACCGCCCCAGTGACAGCTTTTGTACCTTTATTTCTGAGAGTGTATAGTTTGAATTTAAGACTGCTTAATGACCCAATTAAATGTATCTTCTTATGAAGACTTCAAATACAAAAACCTGATTTTTTTTTCCTTTTTAATGTGCATTTTTATCAGGCTCCTTTATTAAAGTCCAGTAATTTTAATTGTGGCAAAGAAAGGTTTATTATCCAGTTTTTGAATGCCTTACTTTTAAAAATGTTCAATGTTATTTGCATAGGAGCCTTATTAAAATGCTCATTTAAAAGAGCTTCAGGTTTTTGTCAATATAACATGAATTATTAATATTAATATAGTTGATATGTTTTGACAAACATTCATGGCAACTTAAATATACTTTAATGGCGCTGCATTTCATGTATTTAAATTTATTTGTGTAACATTTTATTTTAAGGTGTTACACGTTACATGTACTTATTATTATAATATCAATAAATTATGCATAATTACATGCAAGTAACCCTGAACGCTAACCCTATATAGTAAGCACATGTAGTTAATAATTTACTATCAGTACTTAATGTATAATTACACTGTAACAAGGACACATTAATATTTGTTATTACATATTTGCAGTGAAGTTGCAATTTAGTACATTTGAATCAAATGCATTTAAGTGGGTTAAGAAACCCAGTCATGAAAGTGTACTTTCTTTAAGTGCACTTAAGTAGACTTTTATTTTAGTAATATCATCTGTAAGAACAGTTGTTCTTTTAATAACTCCTAGTGGTCATCCAGTACTGAGCACACTATATTGTCACAAGGGTTGTAAAACCCACACATATATTTTTAAGTGACTTTGTTGTCCAAATCATTTTGGGAACCACTTTAATGTTGTCAAAAGTGAATGTTTATAGATGATCAGAGTTAAATAAGAGCGATCTAATAGCATATTTCAATCTGTAAGCCAACTTCTAAACCAGTTAGTGGAGCAATATCTCGAGTGCATTAGTGATTGTTGTCAATGGGAAATAAGTCATGAGTTACAGAACAAATTAGGTTTTACGAGCCCATTGTGGCACAGGCATCTGTGATTTCACACGCTTTATGTAAAATTTACAGTTGCAGGATTGAATGACGCGGTGGCGGGGGTAACGTGAGTCTTCTGTGAGCACCGTGCATGCTTCTTCCCTCTCTCCGCGGCTTTACGGCCTCTCTCTGTGCGAGGAGGTGTGACTAGAGCCGAATGCTAAGTGTTATAGACACAGATAAACGCTACAGCACTAGCCTGGTGCAAGGCTGATGGCAAAAACACATGGAGAAGGAAGCTGTCTTTCCCAGGGAGCTGAATGGAAGATCTGTGGTCGGGGGTTTTGACGCTGGCCGGGGCTTAGTCTGAGCTTTGAGCCCCGCTGAAGAGTGGGCGCTAGAATGCCATTATTACTTGTGGTTAACCTGATAACCATTTTCACAGTCAGATCTGTGTCTAAGATGATTGTGCAGGATATTTTCTTCCTTTCTTCCTGGAAAAATGAGCCATTCGTGTTAGGGTTTGTGTGTGTGTGTGTGTGTATTGCTTTATTTTGTTTTATATTGCATCAAAACCAAGACCACTAAATTGTGGAGTAAGTTTTTAACCCCAGCTGTATATTTAAAGGGGTAGCTGATATGCCCCGATTTGGCTTGCAAGATTTTTTTTTTTTATTTGTTCAACTTTTATGAGCTCATATTAGCTGAGAAAGTAAATATTTATACTTTTAAATATTAATTTGTCAACTGAAGGACCAAATGAATGTAACATTTAAAAAATTAAAAAACAAAATGTGCAATAAATTTTAATTAGTTACAACACGTAATATATATATATATATATATTATTTTTCAATTTTAAATAATTATTTATTAATTGTAAATGTTATGTGAAAAAACAAATTGGAAACACTTTATTTTGATGTGTACTTGTTGCATGTTACATGTACTTTTATAATATTACATTATAAAATAAATTAAAATCATACAATAACAATTAATTAGACATAATTATATGCAAGTAACCCTAAGCCAAACCCTAACCCTAATAGTAAGTAATTACTCACTTAAATATATACATACACTGTAACAAGGACACTAAAATAAAGTGTAACTGAAAATTTTATATAGTGTTTTCAGTAATGCAATTGAAATTATATAGGGCATAAAATTACACTGGCATAAATCTCAAAATATTTACTTTGATTAAAATGTATTGCTTGTGAAAAAGAAGTACCCTTTAACATGTATGATCTACTTTAAAAGATGTAATTAAATGTGAACTGAATGTAATGTTTTATACATTAATTGCAGTTTTTAGTTGAATTGAACTGTATTATATTTTAAACTGACATTGCATGTTATTGTGTGTGTGTGTGTTTTACATCCTTATATGTAATTTTACAATAACAGTTACACTTTAGTTTGGGGACTATTTCTCAATACACTTAAAAAGAATTTGCTGCTTATTACTAGTGGGTAGTTAGGTTTCGGTATGAAGTGCATTGAGGGATCTAATTATCATGCAAAATTAAAATATTAATATTTGTTTAATATTATATAAGTACCCATTAAGACAATATACTAATAATATGCATTCTAATAAGCAACTATGGTAATTATTTTTTTAAGGTGTCCTTGTTACACATGTTACATACTTACTATTATAATAACAATAAATTATGCATAATTACATGCAAGTAACCCAAACCCTAATCCTAACCCTAACCATATACTCTAACAATTAATATTACTCAGTACGTGAATGTATAATTACACTGTAACAGCTAGTAACAGCAATTATTTAATAGTCAGATTTGGTCCTTAAAATGAAGTGTTCTCATAATAACCCCTTCTTTCTTTGAAAAATGTCACATAAGGCTTCAGACCCCTCTTCTTTTTGCACTGTTAAAACTAAAATACAGTAAAGGCTACAGTAGCTGTTCTGTGGTTCTGCTTTCTTCTCTGTGAAAAACAATTAAAAAAAATGTTCTGCAAGTTAATAAATAATATTCAGCTGTAAAAATATATATCAACAGATCATATGTTGAACTATATGACTTATTGAAAAAAACAGTGTTTGGGTTTTTGGGTTGGAACTGTTTATGTGTTATTTGGTTTAAATATTTTATACAGCCCATACAGTCATGGCTTTGCTTTCATGGAGGACCTTTCAAATGTAGCGAGACAGAGAGAGAGGAAAGCCTGTTTTATGTGGAACTGTTTCAGTGTGAGTTTCCAACCATGGTAGAGGTTATAAGAAGGAGAAGTAAAGAAAATCACAGGAGAGAGACATTTTCCTGCGTCCCTGGTTTGCTTGTGTCAGTGCTACACCTGGGTCTCTGTTCACTGCTGTAAGAAAAAAACGAAAAGAAAAGCTGTTGTTACTTCTGCAGCATGCAATAAATGTGCAGTAAAGTTGGCATGGACCGTATGCACAGTGTGGGTAACGCTCCATATACTTTAATGATACACCAAACTGGGTCATATATTTTCAAATATTCCTGTGTTATGTGCACATATTCATATTTGAGGGCGGCTGGATATGGTGCTATTTTACAGCTGTGAATGTGATGGCCCTGTGAAGAATGAGATGTAAATGTCCTACATGACAGTGGACTGTAGCGATATGGGAGACATATGTGACAGCACCACTGGATCTGCTCTGATGAACGTGGGAGAACTGACCACACACAGACGGCAAAGTCAGCAAATTTGCCTGATTAATAGTCAAAATTCACTCGAGTACTGATATCTGACAAGTTCAAATGTCCATGTTTTAACAATCCACCCTTTGGATGATGATAAAACCTTTTAATCACCAACATAAAATAAAATAAATCATTTCATTCATTTATAATAAATATATAATTTTAAAATACAAAAATTAAAAATAAAAATACATTTAAGACTTTGACTGTCTGACCATTAACCAACATCAGAAAAATATAAAAGTATTGTTAAATTCTTGAAATAAATCTCAATTGATGTAAATATAGGTTTTGGGAATCTCTCTTGTTATAAAATAAAATAATGGAAAAACTTAAATGTTAGGCAAATCTTTAAATGCTGAAATTAAGATAAGCTAAGATTGATGGATGCATTAAAAGCATTTTTCTTTGTTAGTTCATGTTATTTCATGTCATTTCAGACCCGTAAGACCTTTGTTCATCTTTGGAACACAAATTAATATATTTTTGATGAAATCTAGGAGCTTCGGACCCTCCATAGAGGGCAATGTAACTTAAAAGTCCAGGTCCAGAAAGGTAAAGACATTGTTAAAATAGTCTGCATGACATCAGTGGTTCAACCATAGATGAACGAAGGTCTTATGGGTTTGGAACGACTTACATGGGTAAGTAATTAATGAGAGATTTTTCATTTTTGAGTGGTCTTACCCTTTAGCAAATGGGCTTTTATAATAAAAAGATTACCTGTATCATAACAACACTTGCTGTTTCAAAAATAAATGTATTGTTTTTTCTCTTATATTTGTTACCATTGCTGTTGTGATGAAACAGATTTTTTTTTGTATCCATCAGCTTTCAATTGAATTTTGATGAATGAATGAATGAATGAATGCATCAATCAATCAATCAATCAATCAATCAGTTAATTATGTATACATGCATGCATACATATATAAATGCAATAATTTATTTACACACACACACACACACACACACAACCTATATGCTGTATATATATATATACAGTACATGGGTAGTTGACAAATAAAAATTGGACCATGTCCTATGGTGTGACATAGCAAAAATGCAGGAAAAAAATATATTTTAATAAAAATGTATCTTTATTCATAGAGTTACAAACAGCATGAGAAAAGTTTCTCTTCAATGTTAGTGGTTATTTATTTATGTATATTTATTTTTACGTCAAACCATAGGACACATTCATATGTCAATTACCCATATATATATGTATATATATATATATATTGTTTTTGCTAAAGACACATATACATACAATTTTGCATATGTATCTTTAGCAGAAACAAAGCTTTAAAAAGACCCATGTCCCCTCAAAGACAAGCAAAAAGAAAGAGCATCAGAAAAAAAACAAACAAACAAAAAAAAAAAAAAAAAAAATACCAAAACAGAGAAACAGACATAGGGACAGAGAAAGAGAAAAGGAAAGTTCAGTGAAAAAGAGCCAGTAAGGAAACAAACCTGATTTATTATCAGCAAAAATCAGCAGCAGATGTCAGAGTATGACCGACCCTCTGCAGCCAATTAGAGAAATGCACGCAAAGATCTCTCTATTTTTTTCATCATCTTCAGACCTTCATGTGAAAACTCCTCTTCATCTTCATCTTCATCTTCATCGTAACATCTCCTCACCTTTTCTATCCTCACAGCCTCACAGACCAATGCACTGCAAACACACACTGCTGATAATGAGTCAAATACAGTGGCATTATACTCTATTACTTGAAGAAACAAAAACAATTCTGATGAAGATCTTTACCTTTTGTTTAGTGATGACTTGCGAAAGGCTTTGAGCTTTAGATGAGACATTATTTTCTAGCTTTTGGCCATACACACATTGGACCTATTGCTTTAAATGAAGCCACATGCAGTAAACAAGTACCAGAAATGATAGCGAAGAAATGTAAACAGTCATGGGTAAAATCAGTGAAGTGATAAAGCAGCTGGATCTGATTCATCTCTGCCTGAAACATGCAGCACTTCTTACACAATCATGTATGACAACATCTTATGAAAAATGAAGTTCAAGCCTCTTGCCCGCTGCACACGCTTCAGCCACTGTTTTGAGCTACATGCTTTTGGCAAGCAAATATTACCCATAAGCTGTTATTTCTCACCACAGAAGAGTATATTTAGGTTAGTGGGTTACAGATGTTTGAGCAGCGTTCGTAACACTAAGCAAACTGAAGCACAGGGCCAGACGCATAAGCAATGTTTTATGTTTCCAGTTTCTCATGTGGCCTTGCCCAATTTCAGAAAACAGCGTCTGGCCTGCCAGTCTCAGAATTATGAAACTTAATGCAACCAATAGTGCAATGAACACAAACATAGCCAAGGATCAGCGGTCGGAGAGATTCGCAGGAGGTGTCTGAAGAACGACTGTAATGTCATATACATCACAGTTTGTATATTTGATTATGTTAATCAAGTCCGTGGTGATTCCTTCTTGCTTGAACTCAAGGCAAGGAGTTTGCTTTGCTCTAAACATTTTTCTTTTTGAAAAAAAAAAAACATCTAAAAATTTCCAGACCGATAGCAATTAAGATGCAATGAGAAGTTACATTTAAACCATAGACCGGTGGGTTACCATAAATAATACCTAGCAAGTGCTATATACTTATATTTTTTACACTTTCTTGAATATGGGTACTCAGTCTTGCAGGCTGGGTTGTTGAACCAATCAGATGAGCTGTATGTGTCATGTGACTAATTAGTTTGGAGCAGCAGGAAGATGACATCATGACAGCAGTGATTGGCCGATGGAACTGTAGAAAAACCACAGGTTGTCAAAGCATTATGTAAGGTCTGTTTTGGGGTTCTGTTTCGTGCTCTGTTTTCATGTCTTAAGTTTTGTCATGGTTACTGTTTGTTTCATGCTTCTGTTGCCCTCATGTATCTCTGCCTTGTGCATGTGTCATGTTCTGATTGGTTGATTCTTGTCATGTGATACTCATTGTTTGGTATAAAGAGCCTTCATGTAGCCATTGTATTGATATTGTAATCTGAGTATTTAGGTCAAGTCTTTGTCTGTTTACATTTTGGATATCGTTTTGGATTCAATAAACTGCACTTGGTTTTTTCCCTATGCTAGCCTTCAGTGGATTGAATCATTACACATTCAGTAGACTTGAAAAGGATACGATTAAATTATAAATTCATTTTCTGATTTTCAGAGCTGAGGTTGTTAATAGTGTAAACACTGAAACTCAGTTTATATAAATCTAAAATATATTTAGTTTTTACCTTTATATACCAAAATATCATTCAGAATATTTTACTCACAGTTCACTATTAGCCAGCTATTAACTATGAATTTTGCCTTAATATTTTCTCAACTCTAATTGTTTATTAATAGTTAGTACAGTTTAGGTATGGGGTATGATTTAAGAAAAATAAAATATGATTGTACAGAATAAGGCATTAATGTGTGTAAGTACTAATAAGCAGCCAACATACTAATTATAGGCTATGCGTGATAATAAACAACTGTTATTAATGAGAATTGGTTCTTTACCAATTATATATATTATTATAGTATTAATATTAATGAATATATATATATATATATATATATATATATATATATTATTTGATGCTTAAAATATGGCAACACTTTACTTGAAGAAAGTATATACATAATGCATAATAAAAGTATTCATAATGTATTATGTTTTTATTCATTACATACCATATAATTTCATAAATAATTGTAAACAAAATTAAAATAGAATATTTGAAGGGTTGTTTGTCATGTATAAAAATATAACAGTATTGTAACTGTGCTTACAATAATTCATTATATCATCCAATGCATTATGTGCAATTAAACAACAATTAATGCACTAAAATACTTTCATAAAGTAAAATGTTACCTAATTTTGGTATATTATAATTATGTATTTTTCTGAATATTGCAAAGCATAGTCATGCTGAGTTTTAATCAAATGTGGTCACATGTTATAGACAAAAGGTACATTTATGTTTTTATTTTCTGAAATGTGTTGTGTGAATGTAGTTTTTGCAATGAAATATACAAAAAGCATTTTTTTAATATATATAATTTATTACTATATATATATATATATTTGATAACACACTGTTTGTAACATAAAATTGAGTTGTAACATAAACTCTTCGTCGGTAGTTTTACTTAGAAGTGCTCACAGCCCTCATTTTATCTGACAAACAAGCTGTCAATCTCCATTGCACGGCACGTTCTTTTGAACTAGCTGATGCAAGTGAATGCAGTGCAACAATGCCATTTTCTGCTGTAATGTAATCAGTGGTTAAATGTTTGTTTTATAGTATTTAATGGTCCATGGGTGAAATAATAATTAAGCTAATGGCTTGTGGGATATTTAATGGTTAATGTATATGAGGCAACTTTGGTTTGCCATATCAGTGATCAATGTTGCTGCCATCTTACACAAACAAATGAGGTTTGGACCTGTGGGAGTAATAAACAGAATTGTTCTGATGATGACGGAATAGAGCGACAGATTTATTATTAACAATTTCTAGTTTATCAAAAAAGGGTTTTCTGTTTCCATCTCATTTTAGCCAAAGTTCAGTGTTTTTTTTTTGTTCCCAAGTGGATTCACACATGCTACTGAAACTGCAAGGTTATTCAGAAGCACATACAGTAATATTAAATCACTAGAGAGTGTTAGCAAATAGTCAAGCTTATTATTGCAAGACTTTTTATTGTGCAGTGTTTTGAAAAAGAAAAAGTGCTTAAATTGCAGCATGTTCTTTCTGCGCCACTCCCCTTGTCTCCTATTGGCTGACAAAAAGATTGCCCGCCCCAAAACACACACCATTAACCAACTGGGTTTAAATGTGCAAATAGTGTTTTAAAATGTTTTAAAATGGCACAGAACACAGTGTGCACTTTTAAACTGTTTAAAATACGTGCTATTAATACTGTTTTTCAGTAACAAGGCAGTCTATGACACTGTATATACATGAGTTTAAATTCATTTGAATGTATAATGCTTATTTTATTAAGTAACATTTCATTTCTGTCCTTTCTATACAGAGCTCTTGTAACCGGGGAAAGGAAAAAAAATCAGAAATACAGAGAAGCGTAAATAGAGGAAATAAATGTTCTCAAATGAGTCTGGTTTAGTTTGGCTGGAGTATGAGGATGTTAAAAATCAAACAGAAACGTATAAATCTCAGCTCTACTCCCCCTGCTGACTCTCTTGTATAGTACAATTATGGAGTTTTGGGCTCGCTTTAAACAGGGAGATTGTAAACCTCCACCACAGCCATGTATGTTAGGCACAATCCCAGCATGAGCAAACCCATACGAGTTAAATCTCACTATAAGAAAAAGCCAACCAATACCACACAAACACCAAAGCAGAAGTCTGGCATCTCAAAATCCCATTTAAACCTGGAAAGCAGTGTGAAGTAAAGAAGAATGACTGAATTTAACATTCTGCCACTATTCAAATAAGCAGCAGATCTTTATTTTCCTTCTTTGTATTATGCTTTTTTGGAACGTTGTCACACTATGTTGGACAACATGAATCATTAGGTTTTGAACAAACCAGTGGAGTCCATGCCAGCTTGACTGCTTCTCATTTAAAGCTAAACAAGCAACACACCAAATACTAAAACATTTTGAAATGCAACTTTCCAATGCAATATTTATTTAGAAAGCACATTTAAACAACATAAATTGATCTAAAGTGCTGTACAATATGGAAAAACAAGTTTGCTCTGCAAAAGCAACATTTACACGCTGGCCATAATTTCACTCATTGTTATGTCAACTTTTCACCAACTGTTATGTTTATAATTTAGAAACATTTTCACCAGTGGTGTCACACCCTATTGCTTATACATATGTGCATGTATAATGTAAAAAGTGCTTATTGCTTGTCAATGCAAATGTTTGTTTATCGTTTAAAGTAATTTAGTAAATACCTAGTTAATTACAGAGTAGTAACTGTTGTATGTACATGAAACAAAATGTACTTGCCACGTAACTAAGTTATGGAACAGCCTGTAATTACAGTTTGTAATTATGTAGATGTAATTGGCAAATACTGTTACACATATGTAACAGACGGAGTTACACAGCTACTTATGTGACCAAAAGATGTTCACATATTTGTTGTAGATTTTATACAACGTAATTATAAATGTAAGTACATAAACGTAAGCTACTTAAAATAAAGTGTATTAAGATTGTACTTAAGTGTACACGTATCTGTGTAACAGACTTGGTCTGTTACATATGTGTAACAGTAGCTGCCTGTTACATCTACATAATTGCAAACTGTAATTACAGGCTGTTTCATAACTTAGTTACCTGGTAAGTAGGCTACATTTTGTTTTGGCTACTGCTAAGTACTTTATTAGGTAATTACTTTTCATTATGACACCTTAAAATAAAGTGTTACCTAATGTTGTTTTGAATCTACAACACACATAGCATCATACATTAAAAAAAAAAATGATTTTTTTACATCACCTAAATACATAATTTGAATGGATTTGATTGAGTTGAAATAGCTCTCTGTGGGTTACTGCTTTTTAAAATGTACCATTAATGTGAATGGCTATTATTACGGAACATGGTTGTTAAATAAAATATTTTTTAGCTAATATGCCTATATTTTATTTTATTCATTTATAATTGCAAAACTAATGCAGCACAGTGCCTTAATTCCAGATCTCTCTTTGCTGTCTGTTTGTGATGCTGTATACTCACTATATTTGCGTGTATGCAAGGTTGAGTGGGTGAAAATTTCCATTGACAGGTCATCAGCAGGTCACAGTGGTTTCTCTGGTTGTAAGTTAGCTTATATTTCTTTTGGTTTCTCTGTATGTCTGTTTGAATATGTTGTGTGTTGATTCTCCGGACTGGGCTACTTGGAAATGAAATGCAAATGCACAGATCTATTAACTAACTTTGTTCCTTGTTTCTCAGGATCAAAGCTTGAAACTGATGCAGGCTTTATTATGTTTGCGCAAACAGACTAAGCGTATGAAGTGACGGAAATTTAGAAAAGCCCCCAGAAACCAGCAAAAGATGGCCTGCTAATGGCCACTGCTACTGTTGCGGCAATCCAGAAAGGAAGATATTAGCACATTTGTTTTTTTTGTTTCCACGGAAGAAATGCATTTGTTCCCTAGTCAAGAACAAATCCTGAAACCGTGCAAACATTGTGGAAAACCTGTTTCAAATACTAAAAGTGTGCCAACCAATGTGGAAAATCTCAAGGCTGTCATTCTAATGGGTGCATTAACATTGTTTGACTTTAGAAAATACAGCAACCCTCAGAAAACCCTTCGCGATGGATGTCCTGCATCTCTGATAGTGAATTTGTTCATTATTGAGCTAATGTGTTGCGTGAATGTCAGTCCACGAGTGTTAATGAGGTCTACACCATCACCATATGCCAGTATTACTGTTGATTTTGCCGTCAGTTTTCCTATTTTCTCAAGATTAGTCAACTAATATGTGTGCGTTATGATAAAAGCTTTTTACACTTAAGGCCATGTTGGTCACAAAATGTGATAGTAAACATAATTATTAAACACTGTTCATAGTAAAAAATTTAAAATTATTGACACAATTGTCACAACAGCTGTGAAGCGCAAATATAAAGCCGATTTTACAACTTCAATGCTGATATGTGAAAAGAAAAAATCAGACAATATTTAGACAATATTTCATTATTTATTCAGATTTGAAGCTGAAGATTATTTTATTTTATTTTATATGACCAGAATCTACCAGGTGTATGATATTCAGTTTTGACAACTGAATTCTGTGGTCTCTGATTTTATTAAAACCCAAAAGTTTTACTAAAGGCTACTAAAGCTTAATGTGAAAATAATGTTATCTGATTTTAATAGCCATACCATAATAATACTCAAAGTCTACTCTAAACGCTTCAATACAAAGAATATTCTGTTTTAATTCAATTGCGTAGGCAGGATATATTTTTCAAAAGCCAAGTGAGAGAGTGGACAAGAAAATTCATAGTGGTTACACGTAGACCAAGGAAATTGTTTGCAATGTGACAACATATGGTTATATTGCACATACGAGGACTGACGAGGGAAATCTCTGTTACTGGAAACACTTAAAGCAGTGACATAGTCTTTCTGGGAAATGTCTGCACATAAAATGATTTAGCAAAGTCCATTGTTGGCCATCATTGGGAAAGAACAGTTTACTTTTCAGTGTAATATATTACATGGTGCACATATTACATACTATTGTTACCAGTACAACAATACCTAATTATGTGCAGCTTCACAAAATAATTACCTATTAATTACATGCAGTTCATGTGTATTACATAGTAATACTTATGTAATTACACTGTAATAAATACTGTAGTTTGGCCATGAAGCAAACTGTTGCATGCAACAGGATTTAGTGTTTAAGAACTGTTGAATGAAGGCATTTAACAATGCAATTAGTATTATTTTATCGTGTTTTAATCTAATTTAATAGTTTTCAAGAATATCAGAACTGGAAAGCATCAAAATAAGCACGTCAGAGTCGTGGTTTCGCTTGTTCCTCACATGTTTCTAGCAAGTGCTCTAATATTATTCAATGCAAAGTGAATTTTATCACCTTTTTCTTGGTGCAAGCATGGAAACCCTGTCTGTGAATAGAGCGAATAGGATTTCATTTATCTCATGGATATTTATTCATCTCATGGAGGGTGAGAAGTGCTGTATTTTGAAATGGACACAAACCCACGGGATTGAACATTTCATAGCGGGGCTACACCTCCCCCGAGGCTTCATTAAGTCTAAGAAATACCTCGACACTGTTCACACTCTGTAAATCTGCGAGCCTCGCGTCACAGACCTGCTGCAGCCGCTCACCTCCCAGACCTGCCCACTCACCTTTGACACGACAGGACGTTTTTATTGTGCTGCTGCTGAAAAATTGAGTCTTTGTTTTCATGTCAAATTTCATGAGCTTAAATCTGTAACTGTTTTACATCACAGTGTCCATTTTAAACACGTAAGTCTCATACAATTCCATATTGACATACACTGTCAGTCAAACGTTTACACACATAGTCTTACAGTGTCTATAGTCATTAAACAAAACACAGTATGTAGAGCTTCTAAATTCCAGACAAGTATTTTTTACAATGTTCATATTACCCACACATTACCAACATAAATACTACATAAACAATGACACAATTAGAATTTTTCTGTTATTATTAAGTCATTGCAATTATATGTAAAAACATGACAACTTTTTAAGTGTAATTTTATGATAACATAACGATTTTGAACCAAAAATAGGCATTGCTTGGTAGCCCCCTAAACATGTAGATGTTGTTGTGAGTTATAGGCGTATCAAATGCATCATACTTCAGTGCAAGGTGATCTTTCTTACATTATAGGAAGTGCAACTTTGGAAGAATGACTATAAGATATTCCTTATTTAATAATGCAAGCATGTTTTCTTTTAGTAAGTGCACTGGAGGCGGTGTTTTGATGAATTTGGGTTGTCCCACGCTAAGTCTTGGGAAATCATGTCAGATACACAAGGGACAAGAGTTCTGGAGTAAGAGCTATTTTTCACTGAAAAAAAAGGAGAGATGTTTTAATTTTTTTTTCTCTGCGAAAGAGATGCTTTAACATGCAGACAAAATAAAAACATACAATATACAGGCATTATTTTAAAAAAATTCTTAGAATGAGAAGGATTTTTATGAATTACTTTATTTTTTAAGGAAATTAATAAATCTATTATTTTGCTGTAGAAATGATGTAGAGTACATGTATTACGATTGAAGCGATAGGCTTTTTTGTACATTGTAAAAACCATGGTAACACTTTTGAATCAGAAACACTTATTCACAATTAACTATGACTTTTCCCTCAATAAATTCTTAATTTTCTGCTTATTATCAGTTAGTGCGGTAGTTGTTAAGTTTAGGTATTGGGTAGGATTAGGGAAGTAGAATAAGGCATTAATACAGTATGTGCTTAATTGCTACTAATAAATATCTAATATTCTAGTAATATGCATGCTAATAAGCAACTTTAAGAGACTCTAAAATAAAGTATCATTTAGGGTAAATCTTATTTAATATGACTAAATCAAAATGACTAGATTATTACTATTATTTTTGCTTTTGGTCCCACTTTATATCAGGTGGCTTTAACTACTATGTACTTACATTTAAATTAATAATGCACTTATTGTGTACATACCACAAAAGTAGATTGCACTTATGTTTTCATGTAAGTACATGGTTAAGGCCACTTAATACAAAGTGTGACGGTTTTTATTTTAATTTTTTCTTTTTTATTAAATTATGAACAATTTTACAACTACACAACTTCACACATTTACATGCACACTACAAACACTAAACTGTGAACTGTAAACACACATATACTTATCTCTTTTCATTTGACATTTTGTGAACTCTTTGTAAAAGAAAACAGCATTTTGACCTGGTGTCGTGACCTTTGCACTGCTCTATAACATAATGTGGAACTTGAGGAGACAGGTGCTTTTGAGTTTTCTGTCCCACACTGAACCGGGGCAAAAAATCACAAAGAAAAGCTGTAAAAGACAGAATGAATGGTCAAGCGAGTAAAGCCTTTTAAAAGAATAGGAGAAGGTGAAAAAAATGGGGAGAGAGCAAGAGAGGAGGAAAGAGAAAACTCCTCCCGCGGTACACAATGCTCATAGCTGGGGTTAAGTGCTAAGATTTCATCCAGTGGGACTCGGGGTCCACATTTAAGCCTTCCATGGTGCAGGGGCCACCCCAGTCATCTGACATAATCACAATGATGATATACAGGGACATTAGAACAGGGAGCCGCTGACATGCCGAACAATAGCTCCTCACAGCAGGACCGGCCTTTCTGGGCATCCAGGTGCAGTCCCAGGCCGGCAAATTCCTCCTCTCCCCCCTTCGGCCCTCATTGTGTGGCCAGAGATGCTCTTTCAGGAGTGGGATGAAGGGGGGACAAAGAAAGAGATCAGAGGTGGGAAGAGAGGAAGAAGGTAATAAGGTAAAAATAAAAGTTGTAAGGTAGAAGATTTTGAACCCGCTCCTTGGTAACAAGAGTTTCGGTGCAGAAAAATAGAGTTCGGTTGACAAAAACACACACACACACACACCAGTGCCAAACAGAACTGGGTCTTCTCCATCAGGTCTGTAGATCTTTTGAAAGAGAGAGAGAGAAAGAGAAGGAGACTCTGAGAAGGGAGTTGAAGATTCGTCTGTCAACAAGAGTTTAGAGCTCTTGGGGAAAAAAAAGCATAGTCCCTGGTCTGGACGCACAGACGCTGCCCTGTGTCTGCTCACTCAAACGTGTGTCCGGCAGGGCTGACCGGGCACAGAACTGCCCCTATTACCCACAATCCTGCGCTCCCGACAGCCTGGGCCAGGCTCAGATTTGGAAGCTTCAGTGAGCAAATCCTTGACATTGCACACATTAGAGTTTAGCCTTCTCCATGTGTGGTCCAATTGTGCAGTCTATTTATTAAAAAAAAAAAAAAAAAAAAAAAAAACTATTAAAGGGTTAAGTAGTTACCTTGTCACAGTCACAGTTTAAAATTTTAACATTTTAAAGTGGGAAAAAATCTTCTTTCCATTTTTTTGGTTTTAGCAGTGTTGGTTGCTGAGGCAAAATTATATTAAGTTGCTTTTTTCACAGCAGTTTCAAAATATCCAGTGAGTGGCGCTAAAAACCCGGTTAAAATTTCTCCAGAACGTGACTTATCGAAAATTTTATAAAGTTGGTCCATGCGTGCATAGCGGGAATTCAATTCACTTCTGAGGGTATTTAGGCTACTATATATATATAAACTCATTTTACGCACTTTTATATAAAAGCGCGTAAAATGAGTTTTCGTTAGAGTAGGCCTAATTTATAATCTACCCATGCAATGGCTCTGTAATCGTAATTTATGTAAAAAGAAATACAAGCTGTTGGTGTTTTACTGTCTCTGGTGTTCATTACAGCTGTACTTGTAGCGAAATTTACGCCTAGGTACATTTGCAAAAATGTTTTCCAATGAGGCTGAGTTAGTTCTGGAAGGTGTTGTTGATTCAAGGCTGAAGAGATTCACTCTCTCGGCCACCCTTTGGACAAATTTAGTCCTTCAGAAAGAAAAACTGTGAATAAATTGGAAATAGGAGAGGAAAGGTGGCAGGGATGTTGATTACGGTAGTGGTGTCGTTCGCACGGATCGAGTCGAGGCTAAATACATATCTGACAGGTTGGCATCAGATGGCCCATCAACATGCCGCATTCTCGGAGAGAAATACATTTTAATTAAAGCAAAGCATAACTCGATCCTGGAAAAGTGGAGAAAAAGTACATAAATGTGGGCTATTTGCAGAAAGATTTATTCTTTGTTCACACTTCATTTTCCCCCTCACACTCTTTCACTTTTTTCTCTTTGCTCTCTCTCCGTCCCTCACACACCGACTCCCGACCATCTGCGTTTAACGCTTTGCGCGCATTTTCATTTTTTAAACATCAACAACTCTATTTTACGAGCAAAGGCGTATCTTTAAGGAAAAGCGAAAGTGCGCCGCCAAAAACTTGTCATATCTCCAGGCTACATTTGTCACACAGAATAATCATAATGCCAAGAGGGCTTGTTCTTAAAGCCGTGCTTTTGAGTAAAGCGCTGGAGAGTTCACAGGCTGCTGTGTGGTAGGTAGGACATGAATTGTGGAGTTTTAAGCCATCCAGGGCCAAAGCAGTGTCGTTTTCACGTGTAGATACAACATTCCTCTACGGCGAGCTGATCTCCCCTCTGAGCCGCCGGTGAACGCCTGCTTAAACTCAGCCGGTGACGGAACGGAGACATGAACGCAAATTAATTCACGGTTTGCGTGCCTTCATTTGCTCAGGTTGGATAGCTACTTGAACATGATGGAAGAAAGAGTGTAAAACACTTTTTTTTTGTTCAGTGTAGCCTAATACATTCTATTTATTCTCTCAGTAATTTTAAATCTACACCATGTTTTACATTTAAATAATAAAAATATCTTATTTGGAAATAAGATATTGCTCTGGCACCCGCTTGTCAGTTTCCTTATCTGTATAATGTTCATTGCAGTTTTAATCTGTTCATTCCATTGCCCTTTGTGTTGCATTTTATAATGCTTGTGTTTGCAACTGAAATTGATTGGTCTTATTCTTTATTTTACTTAGGTGGATATAAACAGAACCCCAATCTGACACCTGAAACTAACTGTGAGGTAAAACCTGTTCTTTTCCAGAACCCAACTATATTCTTTACATAGCATATTCTTCTCGGGTCACATCTGGAGATTGTTGTTATTTGAGTATCAGTTCATGGTAATGCTCATTCTGGATTCATGTTCTTCATAAGCGAGGATCATTGGAGGTATAAGATGGAATCTGAAACAATGTTACACAGTGCTCTGGGATGCTGGGGGTGTTTCCCAGCTAGGAATGAAGGGAGAGGAGAAGGAATGCTAGAGTTAGTGCTGGGACAAACTGAATCACTTTGTGTGAGGAACACAGGAGGGCAGTCTTTAGACACTATACAGTAACAGCAGTCCCTGCACATGCACTGCAACACCTATTAAATTAAAAATACCTCAAAGCACACTGTCCCCGAGAAAGCATAAAAGCCACAATTAAAAATGCATAAATGTCTGCATTCAAAAATATCAAACAAACACAACCAGAGCTTCACTTTTCATTTTTTTGCCATGAATTTTAATCAGCTGCTTTGCCAGTGACTTTCAGTGTCCTCGGCGAGTAACCGCAAGTGTAGTTCATCACATGAACTATGATCATGTTTGACAAGCAGAAAGAGTCCAAATAGTTTTTGCCTTCTTTTTGATCAGTCTATCTACTGTTTTATCATTTCGAACCCAACAGATGTCTTTTTGTGAAATGCTTTGTTTGCTTTCATTGAAATTAATGTGACTGGGTTTGGTATTTTGTTATCTAATGCAGTGATATTCTGACATGTTTACGCATGGAGCACAGTGTCCAAACACTGCTTCAAAGAACTGCTTCAGATTGCAGCAAATCAAAGCAATGCAATACAAAAGCTGATATTTGGCAAAAACGTTGAGCGTTCCTGGAAATGGACGATGTTAACATGTACATGTATTCTGAAGATGAATTTGTAACGTGAGATATTCGAGCTTCATCACACAGATTGGAACTCCCACTCAGTTTTCTAATTCATTATGCATTGGGAAATGAACTATGATTGCTTTGGTCCTTCTTTAGTTCATTTCATTTTTAAAATCTTAATTTTAGAGCACTTTTTACAATTGTTGCTTTTATAGAATATTTTAAAGACTGAAATATGCATTGCACATTTGCTTTCTAATGTTCTTTTTAATTAAAAATGCATTCGAGAGCAGTTTAACTGGATAACGATGATTGGGCCCACTCACATTCTCAGTATGATCTTAAAGATAACACTTCATTATAGGGAATGATTCTCAGTATTAACTATTGGCTGTTTATAAAGCACATATCCTGTATAACCATATTCTACATCCCTAACGCTAACTGTTAAATTAGGAATTTATTTGAGGCAAAATTCATAGGTAATGATTTGTTACTGGCTAGAATCAGACCTTAAAATAGTGTGACCATCTTAAACTAAATCGATATATCTGGTCACTTCGAGCAAATTGGTAGTCTCTGGTTTGTGGAAGCCCATGCATATCCTTTCTTCGGGTTGCATTCTCCTCAGAGCAGTATAGAACTCTATCTATCTCTGCCCTTTAGAGGAAATGAGCGGCAGAGAGTGAGGTGTTTGCATGTGTGTTGTGATGTGTAGTTTGGCCGGAGCAGCAGGCTGATTAATCTTGCTGTCACACGCACACTGCCTCAGATCGACTGCCTAATAAAACTCATAAACAGGTAAATAAGCAGCCCAGCTCAAGTCTTAATCCCAGCAGCACATAAGCAATGCGAGGCAGTCCTCAGCTTAAATGAGGGACAATAAGAGTGATTTACTACTGAGAGAGTTGGTGTTTGTGTATGTGTTTCGGTGCAGGTGTCTGTTAGAGTCTTTGTGTGAGTGTGTTTGAGGGCATGTCTCTAGCATTTGCATTGGTTTGGTATTCTTTGTGTTCGTTACATATTTGTCAACTGTCATGACGTTCCCTCACGAGCACATGTGCACGGGTTCCTCCACTTTGAGTGCTCTTCAACGGCTGCAAACTGCTTTTGTCTTTATTTTGTTGCTATTTCAGCAAAGACAATTTGTTGAGTTTAAAGACTAATTCTGAATATTAGCTAGTTGGTTATTAGCATGCCTATTACTAAAAGCAAATATTAATGAGTTATTCTGCACATCCAGATCCCGTAATCATACCTTTAATATAAGCTATAATTAGGAGTTTATTGATGTAAAAGCAATAGTTAATAATTAGATAATAGTGAGAATTGGTTCTCAAACTGAAGTCTTATTGAAAACTGTATTTTTGCTTAGCTAAATAACCACTGGAGTCACTGGACAGATTTTTTTAAATCTATCCCATGTCTTTACATGCTTGACCTAATGGTGTTTTAGCATCTGTCATGACTCCCAGGCCTCCATGTATGCAAAAACGCAAATGTGTTGATTTTGCTGGGACGTCTGGTGAGGAGATGGTCCTAATCAAAAGGAAACTATGCACAGTCACTCCAGGAAGGGCTGATGAAAAAGAGGAGGGCAACACTGAGAGGTCTTTCACTGAAACCTGCTCTCTTCCATTTATGAGCCACTCATGCAGTCCCATCTGCAAGTCAAAGTCAACACTCAGCCTGAGCCATGAATTCATTAGGGCCACTTTGATTTTTGGTTAGTGTTTAGATTAATTAATGTTGCCATTCATACTTCAGATGTTCAGGCGTTTCAACGACCCCCTCTGCCAAGCCTTGTTATGTTAAAGATATAATAGTGCACACTTGTTTTGCTAAGGTATATAAATAAAGATGGGGTATTGTCTGTGAAGGTTTGCAAGAGCACATTGAATAATATGCATTAATTCATTATTTTAATGAAACC
Organism: Enteromius mattozi; assembly: GCA_032359235.1. Lineage (NCBI taxonomy): Eukaryota > Metazoa > Chordata > Actinopteri > Cypriniformes > Cyprinidae > Enteromius > Enteromius mattozi. The sequence continues at coordinate 16,575,106 of JAUMHE010000055.1, forward strand.
TAATTGACAAAAATCCCACAATGAAAAGTAAAACTGTTGCCATGCTATTTCATTTCTGTTGTAGGCTAGGCTACTCCAAGACTTTATTCATAAAGACTCAAATAGTGTAGATGTGTTTCTTATCTTCTGCCAGAGTGGAATCGCCGATTCATGGCAAAATGTGTTTAATCGATCAAGCTGTGTAAGTTGTGTGAGTGCGCTTATCAAACATCACGTGTCCCGTCACGCACCATTGGCACGCGCACTTTATTCCCTCCTGTCCGATTCGGATCCGAGACTTCTGTTGATGCCCTTGAGCCATTTACCCCTTGTGTACTATTGAGCAAAAACAAAATGTTATTGAACACAGCTCTTAAAAGTAATAAATGATTAATTAACCTTTTCATTTAGACCTTGTCATCAGAATAACACAGTAAATGTCCTATTGGAGAATATTGAAATTCGCCGCATTACACAATTGCTGTGCCTAACTCATAAACATTTTTATTTATTATTATTATTATTTCCAAATAAAGATAGATAGCTCGCAAAACTATAGCTATTACGCACGTCTCTAAATAATTCACGTTGAAATTTATTTTAAAAAATAATGACGCCTAAACAAATATAATATTAAGAATAGCAAAGTCTAATGTAAGAGTTTGCACGTGATTCGAAACTATTTCATTTTACTAATTCGGTAAATTTACAGATTTTTTTACTAACGTGAAACCTGCACGTATTTTCATTTTTAAGAGATGATACATTTGATTATGACATAAAAAATGATTGTAGCACTGAATTCATAATTGGAGTATGTTGAATACTTCAGGCTTTTCAGCTTAGCATTGAAACGTTAATAATAAAATGAAAACAGTTATTAATCAGTAGCTGTATTTATGTTATTATATTATTATTTGTATTGCTAATTATTAACAGATTTATTTGTATTAAAAATTAACATTTATTTTAAATAGTTTATTTGATTATTGATAGCCTATTAAATAGAAATAGAATAAATACAAGTAAAGCATTTATTTTAATTTTTTTGAGTTTTCAATTTATGTTGTAGAAATCATGATTTTTTGGAAGTCACGCCTGCGTTGACTCTATAAGACGATCGGAAAACAGATGATTTGATCATCTTGCTGTTTGCCGATATGAGCACATATTTGTGATGTAAAGAGAGTGCGGTGTTCCCGCGGACAGAGTGATTGATCACATCATATAAGGGTCGTTTCTGCGCGGGGTAATTTTCTTTGCTAGCCTCGGGCGATCCTCACATGTGCGTTTCCGTGAAGTCTCCAGACTCCGTCTCTTTTCATCTGCAGAGATGACAACAATAACAACGACAACAACGAAATTTACCTTTCCGAGACGAGATTTTGACAGAAAAAGCACTTAACGCATTTTCCTCCAGCGCAATTAATCACAAGCGGTTATGAAGATGCGTAATGAAAACGGGCGAATCATTGCAGTATAATTAATGTAACGTGCCATATGCCGCTTATTCAAGACTTATGACTTATACATGTATCATATGAGGGGGGTTGTGCTCTGCGTTACAGCTGCCACGCCGTTGCTAAATTTAAGACACTGTTATTACACAAACAAAATCAATGTGTCATTTAATTTTGCTCCTTAAAACAACACTCTGACGACAACGACAGACTAGAAAATGATGATTTTGATCACAGGATGTTCACAGACATAGGATAAGCACTAATGAAAAAGAAGTAATATTTCCTATTTTTAGCAATTTTAAATTAATTTAAAAAATACTAAACGTCCTGTAGACAAGATTCTTTTTTTAACTTTTTTGGGTCATTTTTAGGTGATGTGTTTTAGGTCATGTGTGGATTAGTTTGTGATGTAGGTAGGTTTTGTTTTATAGGTAGGCTCATGTGTTTTATATCTAAGGTAATGGTGCATGTGTAGTTTGTTTGTATGGATTATTTTTATGTATTTATTGTATTATGTATTATATTGTGTATTTATTGTGTTGGAATGCTGAGATAATTTATTTGAAGTTATGCATTGGGTTATATTATCGTGTTTGTAGGTTATAAGTGTGCATTAAGTAGCCCATGGCGCCTGTAGTCCTTCGCTTTGAACGAGGGACAACGGAGGAACAACTCTGTCTAGGATTAGTGGTCAGATTTCCTATTTCCCATACACTCTCAAGGTCTTGAACCCAATTAATGGCTAATAATTACCCAGGGAACTTAACTGTAGCTGCTCTCGCGGTTTCATTAGCTGTGGTAGACAGAGCACGAGCGCCTTACGTTATAAGAGCAAAGGCGTGTCACCAATCCGATGGAATGTAGCAGCCTACCATATTACTTCATACTAACATGTAATAGCCGATATATTTAATAGTCAGTTACTTAAGTTTGATTTCACGCGCAATCTGTAAAACAGCTTTTGCAAGTGTTCTACATGTGCATTTTTGTTTTCAATTACTCTGCCTCACCTCTCCATTCTCAAAGTGTTTGCTGCAACCGCCACTTTTGCCTTCTTTGATATCGTTTTGTTACTACAGCCATTGAGTACCTTTGCCAATTTTCTGATTTCCCTCTTTCCCCTTCTCTCTCACACTAGCACACGCACACACTGTAGGACCGTGTGTCTGTTCGTGTGCATTGCAGAGGGAGAGAGAGAGAGAGAGAGAGAGGGAGAGCAAGAGAGAGTTGCCTGAAGCCCCGTCATCACGAAGTTGTGTTTACTTTGCCATTACATCCACTGTATTAGCATGTAGAGATCAGAGCGCGGGCGTAGTTGTCGCAACAAGTGGCTTTTTCCCCGTGTTGTCTGACTGTGGCCACTGCTGGGTGGATATCATTTCACATATTGAGTGTGGTGAGATCCTATCAGTGCGTAACACATAAGCCGAGCCCTTTCCTACCATGAATAAAGATTTAGTTTCACTTGCTTTCAACGAACGTATAGCAATAACAACAGAGATCGGGATCTAATCCATCTAATTCCATCTAATCGGTTTTATTTCTAAGCAGTATATTAGTATTATTAATTTAGGATTTTTTTAAATGCAGTATTTTGCTTTATTGTTTTTACGATGAGCTGGCAATTAGTAGTAGGCCTAGTTTTTTATTTAATCTTCTTTTTTATTAATTTAGTTAATTAGTCAAATTTAGTTACCTTTGTCAAAAAGTATAGTAAAAATAATAATATTAATGGTAAAACTCAAACGTGTGGCGACTTATGACGGTTTAATTTTTTGCTATCTATTTTAGGCCTACCACATAAATAAATAAATAAATAAATTTCCTTATTTGTTAGAATGACTCTTTTTATAATTGTATTATTACAAATATGAAATAGTCGGCTTTAAAAACGCTCCCATGTTTTCAAGTGTTATAGAATACATTGAACCGAACACAGTGACAATGAGACAATGGTGCCTGCATACATTTTTATTTGACTTAGTAAGTTCAATAAAAATTCACTTACAACTGCAGACAAATTCAAAACATATCATGGCGTAATACGTTTTTACAGGTAATTATATATAGCCTAATTATACAGGTAAAAATTACAGGTATTTATTTAGGCTAGCGATTGATTTGATGCTCAGCTGACAAACCTCTTAAATTCTGTCCTTAATTAATTGAGAGGACAAAAACTCCGTCTCTGACAGCAGTTCTTGAGGTGGATGTTACTGAGGCCTGGTTTGCAGAACACCTCTCTTCCGGGGTCTGGGCCAGCATCCCTCCCTTCCTGTGCTAAACCACAGGAAAATGGCAACAATCTGGAAAGAAAATAGTCCAAATGCGTGGTTACATAGCCATCACGTTTCCAGGAGCTCGTAAAAAGGCAGACGTTTAAATGACGCAGAAAACTATTCCCCAATGAGCTAGTGATGAGGAGCAACACTTTTCTTTACAAGTGTAATTACAGTTAAATGCCTTTACAAAGGTGTTGCTCCGCATGAAAAAAAGAAAAGAAAAGAAATGTACAGGCCAGTGCGTAAGAGAGATTTTCATCTGAATTGTTTTATGAGGAATGAAGAAATGGCAAGCTATCCCTAAAATACAAAAGCAAAAAGAGGCGCATTGTTTTATACGATAGATCCGTGTATTAAGTCGCACTACAATAAAAACAACAGTTGAGTTAAAATAATAATTAAACAAAATGACCGTTTTAATATGCCAAACCCAATAAATATTGTGGTTAAATATCATTTAAGTGTAACTAATAAAAAGCATTCTGTGACTTATTTTTCTCACTGAAATAAACGCAGAATTTTAGTATCTATTTTACGTATTTAGTCTAATGACCACCTTATGTTTGTATTTAGCGGATGTGTCCTGACAAGAGAAGGTTTCACCGATTAAACGTGTAATATGGAGTCAGTCAATAAACCAATAAATGTCATTTGTCAGTGGGAGGCTTAGTAACAAGAACACTTCTTCCTTCAGAACAGCAGGTATAGTATCTGTACATTTAAGTGTTTAAAGCATTTTGTCCTGTTAATTCATCTTAACCTCTTTAATTAGCAAAAATCAAATGCGCCAAATAAAGTGCGAATTACTCCATTTATGAATGAAAAGGCTCTGGGGTTTGTTTGAAGAAAATCAAAAGGCGGCATCCACCCTCTCACTCTCAGAGAAGATAATTACGCACATAAACCTGTAGTTACGTGCTTGGCCTGTTACGTTTACTTGAGAAAAAATATCCTCCCAAGAGTGGCTTTTAGACATATTTCACCATATGTTTATGTGCACGAGTTTATAATCGTATTTGTTGTTTTTAATACACCAACAGCTTTAATATCATCTTCACTAAAAAAGCAGAAGTGAGTAGCTTACATATTAATTGCTCTTCGCTCGGGAATGATATCAACGAAAAAAAAGACTGACAGCCCTCAACGTTAGTGGATATGCATTACTGTTAATGGCAGCTTTAAATGTCTTGAAAGACACCTGCATAAGCTCATGTACTCCCATGGGATCTGGTGACAAAATGATATCCGTTTTTATTGCAGAATGGTCTTCTGATTAGAGAAATAATAAATAACAACTGTTAATATCCTTCATCTTTAGCTGGTGATGTGAATTCCACAAAAAAAGAGAGAAATAATAATAATAGCAATAATAATAATAATAATAATAATAATAGTAATATACAATTACATTACAGCAGCATGTATTATTTATTATTTAATAATACAAATCAATGCAAATGCATATTTACTAGTTGTGTTAGCAAAGAAACGCTATTCTTTTAATTTCTGACAGTATCTTTCCGCGTCATATTAATCCGCTATCTTTTGACGTGTCCTGCAGAATCGATATTACAAGCCAAATGCAGAAAATAATGCAGATGTTGAGCCTGCTATTGCACTGCTGAGGCTTGATTCTGACAGCACGCCTACAGCCTTACAATGGCCGTTAAAATAGGATGATTGTGCACATGCAAACATGACTGCAGTTATGATGTATGATGAGTAGTCTATATTACACGTTATTGCACGCATACCTAACAAATTATTTTAGCAGAATCATACTTACATGAGCGAATCGGTTGCCTTGCCTTTCCATGCTCGCTTTACCTGCGCATAAACTGCCACGATTTCGTATATACCAATATCGACGAACAAAACCTAATCTTAGACCAAATACCCAAACAAGAGGCAAAGTGCATTGTTTCAAGAGAGAGTTTATATGCATACCTTCTCGTTGCGGATCCCACGCATGCACTCATACATACAGTAGCCTATTTCTACTCTTTTCTCCTTACACACACACACACACATACACACACATTTTCTCTCTTACACACACACACACACTAGCTCTCACACACACATGCACGCACGCGGGAGCTCCTGGCCGTCTGGTGGCTCTCAGTAGCAACATTGAAACTGAACACACCTTTTACCTATTTATAGAGCTCACCTAAATTAATAATGTTAATAGTTAAAAAAAAAAAAAAAAAAAATATATATATATAGATAAAGGCATAAAATATAAAGCATTCGCCAGTGCTCTCACATCATGTACATAGAATTTGCAATAAAATAAAAGTAGCCTAAGTGATAAGCCAAGAGAACATTTTATTTCATTTTATTTTCTAGGTGTTACCGACCCGAACAATGATTACATATTAATAATAATAATAATTTATTTATTTATTTAGTAAACCAATACACTTCGCACAATTACACATTTTTGAAACAATAGGTTATCACGAGTTAAAATCGTCGCTTTTTGCGCGGGTGTATGAAATGTTCGAGATCACCTTGCGTATGAGGGCTGCGACCTTGACCCCGTCCAGGATCCAATGTCCAGCGTCGCGCCGGATTCCGCAGGTCCCTGGAAAATAGCACTTATTCCTCCTCAAGAGCTCAAGAAGGGGAGGTGGGGGGAGATCCGAGATGTTGCGGAGCGAGTGGAGGAGGAGGGAAAGAGATAAGTGATCTAAAGGAGACACGATAGGACAAAAAGTGATGATGATGAATACATTGGAAAGTTTTTTGGCCCTGACGAGGGTGTCAGATTGAATGGCCTGTGCGCATGTGCGAAGGTGTCCAAACTGACAATGCTCGTGAGATGAAGATAGCGCTGCTGCTGCTTCTGAGCTCAAGGAGGACGCGAGGAATCTACAAGCCGACAAGATGAGATCCAAGGCGAGGGCGAGAAAACTGGCCAAAAGTAGGTCCTTCTTGCGCTTCTTTCGCTCCCGAGCGGCCGCGCGGTACTTTGAACCCTAGCGCACATCACCAAAGTGTCATTTTCATTGATCAGTTCCTGCTGAGAGCGCGTCTTTGTCCGGTGCGTTTGTTTTCCAGCTCTCAATTGCATTGAAATCGCTCAAACTCTCCGTGATCCGCGGCGTCCACCCTTTAGACCAGATGCTTGTTCAGAAGTTTCTTGTAGCTATATGCGATGGTGCTTTGGCTGAAATGGTCAGGAGCGCGTTTCCACGCCGCGTCGTTTCACTTTCTTGTTTTAGCGAAGTCGAGAAACCGTAGAGAATTGTTACACGAAAGTTAGCGAAGAGTTGTCGAAAGGGATAGTAACTTTTTTATTGAGTGGTTCCAGGTCTTGTGAAATCATATTCCTTCTTGTTGAAATAGTGGGCGCTCTAGCACTGCTCATGGACCCCAGGACGCACAGAGAGAGTGTGTAGAGATCTCCAGAGCTTTCTGCCTGTCCGCTGGATGCCATAGAAGAAGGAATATCACGCAAAAATGGACAATTCTTCCGATAATCTTAAATTAGGAGCTCGCGTTTAGCAATCCTTGTCCTTTGGGGTCTTGTTGCGGCTCGGTTTGCGGCTTCATCTGCGAATGGCAAATCAATAATGCACACATGTCATATTGAAGAAAAAAGAATGTGCTATTTTCTGGACTGTTTCAAAGGCGAGGGAAAAGTGTGTAAATCTTCTCTGGACTCTGCATGGTGTCTTTGCTTATTGTTTGTTTGGCTTTCATTTGTATTCCGACTTGTTTGTAGTAGGTAGGATTTTGCACTCCAACTATTTTCTTACATTAAGTGTCCGTGAAACTTTTGCATGCGATTATTCACTGCACAGTCATCGCTTCGTTATAAAATGCTTCTTTATTATTATTATTTATTAAATGGCTACATCATTTTAAGTAACAATTGTTACGAAGTAAATATCGAGCTATACGATGTTTTAATATCTGCTTCCAGAAGAAAATGATTTATCCAAATGGACTGATTTTTAGCTGGAGATAGCTTAAACAAGCGGTGTATGAAACAGATTCAACAGTACACAGTATTCATAACGCTCAACCTATATGTTTCATTGGCCATATGTTAGAAGCAACACACAGACTAATAAAATATCGAGACATTATAGTATGTGGATATATGCAGGATAGCACGCGTGGGCCCGTGACCTGTTGATTCAAATTGTCGGGAGAACGTACAGCCTACTCAGTTTGTTTTGAGACAGAAAAGTGGGCCTCGATATTTTCTCAAGCACACCTCAGAACTTCTGTAGCACGCGATGACTTGCGAGAACCGCTATTAACAGGTCAGCCTGTCTTTTTGTTGTTGGTCATTCAAGATAAATTCGGGTTTGTGTTAGAGGTCAGAGACGCGACACGATGTACAAACCATATACATCAGACTGTCTTTTACATACATTTAAAGACATTTATTGTGTCGTCCTCTGAGAGATTATATAGTTTCGTTTTTGTGCTGGAGTGTGTGAAAGGCCTGATCACAATCTTTGAAACACAAGCGCTTATTAAAAACCAATATGGCCTATTTTATGCTTTTCCTTATTTCATGTATAAATTGTTTCATCTCATTGTTTTGAACAACACAGCGTTTTGCTATTCCAGATTTATATATTTGACATACATGACTGTATTCAATCTGTCTGCGATATCATTGATTTAAGATGTTTATTAAAGTCTACGGGTTTCCGTGTTCACAACAAATTCAGTTGCTCACGAATACATGGGTATTTATTAGCTATAGCCTACTGTTTCATATATATCTGAATTCAGTTTAATTTAAATGACGGAGAGAGTATGCAGATGATATAACAATTTGTGTATTATTATTATTATTATTATTATTTTGGGGAAAAACATAATTAAAATGATTCTTTAAAATTAGTATACATGTGACGTTTTTCTTATAGGCAATTCTTCTTAAAATATGTCTAAGCTATTTTACAACACAAATGATGAAATATACACACAGTTCAAATGTATTATTATTGTTAGAATTGTTATCATCATCATAATTATTCTCTCAACTCAACAGTTTGCCGTCTCGCAATTAGCCTACCAAAGAAATTGCAGGTATGGCCGAGATGCGTAAATATGATAACTTTTCTTATGAGACACTTTCGGTCACTGCTTTTAATTAATTTTCATAACTCGATGCAGTCAAATATCATAACTATAATCGTGTTTAATTAAACAATATTATACAATGTTAATGTGGACTCGCACAAACCACCATCTGGCGGCTGGATCATCTGTTATTAGTGAACGAATCAAGTGGCCATAAACGCAGGTAGTTACAAGAGCTTGATTCATAATCTTAGGCCCTTCATTCATTTTTCGACGAGGGTTTAATGCTTTCTGATTGAAAATTAATATTGTGTGGCTTATTTATAACCGCCGAGTCATTTAGTTAAAGCTCTGTCTTTGATGTATTATCATACGATAGTTTAAGTTGAGTTTTAGAGAGAAATTGGTTTGTTCTGGCGCCAGGTAAGAGTGTATTCTCCTAACACAGCCTCCCACCTCTCTCTTTCTCTCTCTGTAGGTTTATTTTAACCATTAGTAACCGTTTTGTAATTTTAATAGCATAGTCATATTTTAAACGTGAACGTGTAATTCTAAGGGGAAAAAAAGCGTGCTATGTGCGTTATGTATTTGCAATATTATTGGAAACAATTAATTATTTTGAAACCAGTTGTGTGTCTAATCAATAATGTACTCAAATGAGGCCTGGCTCTGTCAAAAAACAAAACAAAAAAAAAAAAACAGTGTTGAAGGATATTTTTCTGGTTTCCAGAGTATGCACTGCGTACAGTAAATGACGTCACTGAAAAAATATTGTGTCCGAACATTCATAATTATTACTAATTAGAATCAACAGTGAAGTGACTGGGAACTGCTTCATAGATGCCTTGCAGATATATGGATTTTGTATTTATTGTTTATTTTATTTACACATTTGAAACCCTTGTTTAGTGTTTTATTCTCATGTTCTGTATTTCATAAGAGGGCAAGATTTTTTCATTTTTTCCCCCCTCTTACACTTGAATGTGGGCTTTAATTTTCCCTGTTTACATTATGATGCTGAGAGAGAGAGAACACATTGAAATAAAATAGCAATGGACAACAAATCAAAAAGTTCTTGTTCAGCTTATGTTGTTTTGACACAAGTAATAAAATCAAGCCATAACACTGTAAAGCAGCAATGGAAGCTGTGTGGAAGACACAGCCTGTCAGCACTCAAAACTAGGCTTTTACAGGCAAAATGGCTGACGTTTAGCTTTAAGCTAGCTAGAATATGCGCAATATGCTTTTTACACATGAGAGCTGGTGAACAGACTAATGGTGCGTGAGCCGTCAGAGACGTAACTCCTCACACATAATCTATGAGATGTCAGTTTGTCTTTGATAACAAGTTAAAAGCCAGACTGGAAGAACTGTGAGAAAAAATCATTTAATGGCCACGTGTGCAATGCATGACACACAACAACCACACACACGCACATGCACAGGTGAGCATGTCTTTGTTTCTGACATTAACCATAATGAGACCAGTCTGAATTTGTATTTGATAATATCGCAATCCTTGCATGTAATGCTGAGCACAGAATGCATGCATGCACATATTCGTCCTCAACGGCAGCCTTTAGGGCAGCCTTTGACCGGCTGGCCTTCTTAGTTAACCCCAATCTTGAGCGAGAGGAAAGGTTGATGGGTGGCTTATGGAGAGCTGGCACAGTTTTCCGTCGCCTGCCCACCTGAGCCGAATCGCCCTGTGCTTCCCAAAGGTGAGGCAGCTCCAGCTCAACCTTGCTCACATTTGTCACGCGTCATTCATTCTGCTTAGTCTTTTTTTTTTTTTTTTTGCACTGTACTGCGCTGTTGTTGTTCGCTTGTGGCACCTCTTTATGACATCACGGTGACTCGCTCGTGGGAGGGCCTTTTCCGTGTGTGTCCAAACACTGTTTCAGCTGTTCTCTGCCGCACTGGAACCGCACACCCTTTTTTCTTTTTCTTTCTTTCTTTTTCCTTTTACGTTCACCCAGTTGTAGGTCACTTTTCTGACCATGCTTTGGCAGTCACGCGCATACCTTAAAGATGACTTTAGTGTCTTGCTGCGTTTCCTCCCAGAATAATGCATTTTATTTGTTTCTCAAGTCAGGTTTTTTCAAGAAAAACTGGATATATAAGAGCAGGCCCCCATGCTGTGGAGCAGAGCGGGGTGCAGCGTGCAGTAAGGGAAAGACAGCCATTACAGAACTGTTAAAGCCATGTCTGCGAGAGAGACGTGCTTATCATGTTACAGCCCAGGCTGTCTGCAACTCCTTGGCTCTAGAAGCAAATGCACTGCTGTTTTTTTCAAGGTGTTTGAGTGAAGTGTAGCTCATTATTCTTTCTTGCTAAGAGAGTTGTCTGGTAACTGCCATCGAACCATGAAGTAGTCATTTGTTTTGAGTAATTATATCGTTGAAAATATTTGCACTGAATTTTTGTATTGAGACACAAAATGTAATGTTATTATATTTTTAAATAATTGTTAAATTATAATACATATAAAACACTAAATGAATGTAAAACAGTCTATACTTATTATAATTAAAACTTTATTTCACAACATTTATTTATTCATTCATTCATTCATTACTACAGCACATGTGCACTGTAAAAATGATGGGCAAACAATAATCAAAGGTTTTTCATACAACAAAATGTCCGTTTTATTTGTTTTTTAAAAGGACACTGTATTTATTATTTTTTATTAATGCCACATCAGTCTTTTTTGCATGTGCAGTCAACAACATGAACACGTACTATGATCAAGACATGCTCAGAATAACCTTTTCCTTTTCAAATTAACCTTTAAAGTAAGCATTGAATGCTTATCCAGGATCAGCATCCACTGCGCAACATACAGTTCTCTCTAGTATATGTGCAAACAAGCTAGTCTCAGCTCTCCAGCATGTCTCGCCAAAAAAAAAAAGTACACTGAAACTTCTTCTGCATTACGACCTCAGAAAGCTCTGTTGCTGAAGTTGGTCGATACTGTACAAGGAAAAAGCAGCTTTGTACACCCACCGGGAAAGACTGTGAGAAATAATTAACCCTGCATCATGTGTTCAGGGTTGCTAATTTTAGGCCGTAAAACGTCTTGGTGTCGTAACTGCTGCTCAGAAAGAAGCGCCAGGAAAGTTTCCATCCAACATTTCGAGGCACCCAGCTGTGCTGCGTTTCAACACCGAGCCAAATTAATATCGTTATGGGCAATGCACATTCAGCAAACGCCGAACTCGAAGTCGAAGAATTTCTCACGAGTCTGTGTTGGGGCGTTTTAGAAAAACAACAAGGGGGGTGATAATATTTGCTGTGGAGGGGGTCCATTTAAATGCACTGAAATGAACATACTCAGGAATTTGTTTTCAATATTTAGAGGGAAATGCCTCGTTTTTGCCCGACATAACACAACATGCACATCATAATTCTCCCCTGGAAGCGAAAATGTTATATTCCTGTATGTGGATCACAAAACCAGTCATAAGTGTCTATTTTTTAAAACTTTTTTAAAGCTTTCCATAGATGTATGGTTTGTTAGAATAGGACATTTTGGTCGAGATACAACTATTTGAAAATATGAGTGTGCAAATTAAATCGAAATATTCAGAAAATTACTTTTAAAGTCCAAATTAAGTTCTTAGCAATGCATATTGCTAATCAAAAAGTTTTAATATATTTATGCTAGGAAACTTGCAAAATATCTTAATGGAACATAATCTTTTCTTAATGTCCTAATGATTTTTTGGCATAAAAGAAAAATCAATAAATGTCACCCATACAATGTTTTTTTGGCTATTGCTACATACAACCATGCTACTTTACACTGGTTTTGTGCTTCAGGGTCACATATATCCAAGCAGGCTTTTTCAGGGATGTTTAGAGTGGCAGTTCACCCTCGCAGTGAGGACACACGTAATTCCCCTCAAAGTTCCCATGCATCAGCGCAGCTACCGTGGGCTGTTTGGCCAGACCTTGATGTTGCATCCTTTAGCGATAAGAGAGTGGATGTCATTCCCCGGTGGGCCACTTGAGCCGAGCATTACCACTTTCAACTTTAGCAGTGAGCGCATTTTCAAAGGGCCTGGCCTCCACATTTATCTTTTAAACTCATCTTCTGTCCTCCATCTTTTGTCATTACGGGGGAAGATGGGCAGCTCTGTCTCATTAGGATGGTATGACGTGCCATAATGGCAGCAGTAGAGTCGTTTTCTACTTTAGAGATAGAGTGCTTAGATTTGCTTTGATAAAGACGTCTTTCATGTTTCCAAAGCCCTCTGTCAGCCCATCATCATTTCTCATAATTGGACGGTGCGGTATGCTGGGATCCATTGTAATTGAACCATCATTATCCAGTGACTTTCTCAGTCTATATTTGCTTAATGCTTAACATTTCTTTGTTCACGAGCGAGGGGTGGGATCGTTGCGGCGTGTACCAGATGAATGCTCTTGCTTACTGCCCCTTCAACTATTTTTGTCCCTGAAAATTGGCTTAATTACGTGAACGGTTATTTCTCTTTGCTCTGCGTCGCAACACAATTAGTCCATCTCCCTGGCTGCAATTTGTTTTCATAAAAAACGAGAGTGTTGGCACGCTGATTACGAAGCTCTCGCTCTCGAGGGAGAGGCGGCACTATTGGTGTGTTAAATTTCATTAACTACAGTGCGGCTTACTGGAAAAATATATAAAACCTCAAGCTGCCGCCATTTTTTTTAACCACTTTAAGGCCGACATCCTAAACAAATCATTACTGGCACACCAACCCTGGCCACTTTCTTGCACTTAATGTACGTTTCATGCACATGCATCTTCATTCAATAATTTATCCTAAAATATACTATCATTCAATAAATGATCCTCAAAATCGCAGAACTGCATTTCTGCTTTTTAACAGGTGAACAGTGAAATTTTATGTACGTTTAACGCTCATTAATCTTTATTTAGTAAATGATCTTAAAATGAATGGCTGTTTAATAATTTATATTAAAAATAAGTTTAAAGCATTTACACAAGACATAAAAACATATTTTTTAGTGCTGGGCAATGATTAATCGTGATTAATTGCATCCAAAAAGTTTTTGCGTGTATACCGTGTATATTTATTATGTATACATAAATACACACACATGCATATATATTTTTAAGAAAAATAGGATATGTTTATATATTAAATATATTTAGATATAAATTATATGAATATATTTTCTAAATAAGTACATGCATGTGTCTTTATATATGCATAATAAATATACACAGTACACACTTATATTATGTACACAAAATCTTTTATTTTGGAAGCGATTAATCATAGCCCAGCACTAGTATTTGTTTAAAATAAGATAATGTGGTTTAGTTATGATGCATTTTCAGAGGATATTTACATAATCTTGTCTTTTCTGTCACCTTTTAATGGGCTGCTAGATCTAAAGCGTGTGGCATATGGGTGTTTTCTCTTCGGTCAAAAGAAGAAAAAAAAAAAACTAAAGCCCTCGTCAGATTGTTAGTGAAATGCTGAGAAGGGGATTTTAGGGAGTCAGCAAAACATTTCAAGATGGGCTATTAACTTCAATCTCGAACTGCGATTTGCCTGTCCGTGAAAGCGCAGGCTCTCTCCAGCGAGGCTCCGGTTCCAGCGTAATGATGAGGCTGTGTGTGAAAATATTGAATTGCAAAAACATCCAGTGTGTGAGCTTGTGTGAATGTGCCTTTCAGCGCAGCGCCGGCGCTAAATTCGCAGTGTCTGAGTGATGGACAACAAATGGCATTTTGTGCTGGGCAGACGCCCCATCTCTGGCAGTCAGGCTGAGGGGCCGTTATCAGAAGTGCATCTGACCCCTGGATATTTCACCGCCTCTGTCAGCCATCTGACACTGGAGTCTGATGCGTCCTAACAAACCAAATGGAAACCTGAATATGGCTTTTTTTCAGTCGGACGCTTCAGTCGATTGTACATCAAACGTTTAAAAGTTATGCTTTCTTCTTCTAAAAAAAAAAAGCTTTAAACTGTGCATTGAGGAACTGTGTTTTATGAAGCTATATGCTACTCATAATTTTAAGTAGTTTGCTTTTGAAGCTTTCAATACCAAATTAAAACCCACCAATGAAACTAGAAAAAACCATCACTTATACACAGTAGTAGCATTTAACTCATTATGGTCATATTTTTTTATACTGAAAGATAAAAGACTTAAAAAGAATCATTTGGAAGAATGAATTATAAATTTGAACAAACTTGCCAGTTGTTTTCACTGCAAAAACCACATAACTATAACAATAACTACATTAACTACGATTTTGTACGATTTGTCTAAAACCTCATGACGGGTAGGTTTAGGGAGCGGGGTTAGGTGTCAGTAATTCGTACACATTCATACAAATTGGCAACTTGTAAAATACATACGTTTTAGCAAAAAACTTATGAATTCTTACGAGTGAGGTTACAAGAAATTGTATGAATTAGCACCCTCGTAAAATATTTACGAATTGCCATGAGACTAGGCTGCATATACTGTTTACATTGTTTGTGCTTTGATCTGATCATAAACAGCGTATCTGCATACAAATGTTGCATACATTAATCTACATTAATCATTAATACATCTAAATCTTGATTGTGTTAGGATTCTTTCTATCTATGGGAGGATCATGCAGAGAGTTCTCGGGTTTCATCAAAAATATCTTAATAGTCAGTTTTTATGGCGAATCGTGGTAAGGCATGCATGCCTCCAGTTAGGTCTGTTTAGAGGCATGCTGCTGGTTCAGTGCAGTGTTGTTAATGAGAGGAGCTGCTGAATTCTGGGAGGGTCTACAAGTTGGCCGCATGTCAGGCCCCCCTCGCCCTGTTGGCTACTTCCCCCGGCCCTTTTCTCTCCGTGAACCGCATGTTGGCACCGGTGCCCCTTTTCCGACTGCTGTCCACTTCTTCAGCTCCTACCCCCTTCTCTCTCTTGTGTTTTTCTTCTTCTTTATTTCAACCGCTCTTCCTCTGCTCTGGAAGCTCCAGCGCAGGCCTTTGAAAGGATGCGGCGCTTTGTCTCTGTGATAAAAGATGCCATAGTTTCCCTTTTCCTCTCCTTTCTCCCCGTCCCTCAGCAGCTCTTGTAAAAGTGCAAATTGTCCCCTCTGAGGGGTTGTCCTCCTGGCTTCAGAAGGCCCCGAATCCAGCCTGTTAATTACGCTGAAGATCCCATCTCTGCAGAAAGAGCCGAGATTCCCACAACCACCTGGCCTTCTTTTCTTGTGGGCTTTGATGGCAGGCACCCCACCCCTCGCCTCCTCCTCCTGCCCGTACCACACTTTTCTCTCTCTCACTCATTAATAGAGGTTTTGAATTGCTTTCTGACCCTGACAAACTGCTCTTGTTGAAAAGCAGATGAGAGCAGGAACAGGAATGAGCACTGGTGGGGGCCACAGTGTTGATGGGATTGAAGAGAGTTGGTGTGAGTTTGTATCAAGTCCGCCGCTGGTCAGACTGTAAAGGTAGGGGTTACGCCAGCTAGTCAGTTAGCGCTGCCGCTAGCTGACACATTAGATCTGTTACTATTTGCTATGGAGCACATGACTTCAGTTGGGCCTGTTCTGTACATGCTGACTGTCCACAAAATGCATATCATAACCTGTAACAGTTAAATATATATATACAAATGTATTTTACACATACATTTATTGTGATCAATACAAAACAATTGCTTAATGAAAACAAAAACTACTGGTATGAATAAATAAACACTTTTTGTGTAAATTTAACTTACTAAAATGTTATGTTCAATGGAAGTATCAGATATGTATGGAAATTGGTAAAATAATGTATTGACCTTTTGACTTTCAATTGATCATCGGCTGCATTGATCTGAGCTTTTCTGAGTGGAAATACAATATTATTTGTTTATCATTTTTGGCAAGATCTATCTGACAGGTCTATAATCAATCAGTTCCAAAAATGAATAAAAACCTGCACCAACTGAAAGAAAACAAGTTGACAAAAAGATTAAATCTAAGATTTGGTGATAATATAGCATAATGAGGGACATATAAGTAATTTTTAGGGTCTGTTATTTTTGAAGTGTCATTCATTTTTGCAGTATAACAAGGTGAAGGATAGAAAAAAAAAAAGAAATAAAGAAAAAATATAAATAATTTTTTTGTGATTAAATTAAGTGCAATTCTCAGGAAAAAGAACAGTCTCTCCAGGCATTATTCTATTTTATTTATTTTTTTTTTTTAATTTAATCTTAAAGGAATAGTTCACCCAAACATGAAAATTCATGGTTTACTCACCCTCAAGTAGTTCCAAACCTGTTGAACACAAAGGAAGATATTTTGAAAAGAGTTTATAACCAGGCTGTTTTGGGTCACCATTGACTTCCATAGTATATTTGTTTCCTACTGTGGAAGTCAATGGTAACCAAAAACAGCCTGGTTTGAACTTTTTTCAAAATATCTATGTGTTTGGCAGAACAAAAAAAAATCATAGAGGTTTGGAACTACTCGAGGGTGAGTAAATGATGACAGAATTAAAATTTTGGGGTGAACTATTCCTTTAATAGGATGGCAGAGAAATGACAGGGCAGTAAAAGTTTTATTTATTATTATTATTATTTTTTTAAGGAAATAATATTGTAAATTACTAATGAATTCCTATGTGTTTGAACCAACATAAGGCTGAGGAAGTCATGAAAGAATTCTCATTTTGGGGTTAACTATTCCCTTAAGTGTATCTCAGTTGGGACGTTTTAGCTCACCAACAGAGTGACAATCCTGAAACAAATTTGTTTTCCATTGCGTTTAATTTGCGGTTCTCTATTGAAACCCGAGCACCGATCAATATGTTCCCATCCCACTCCAGCAGAGCAGAGCTCCGCGTGAAAGAGCAAGAGAGATAGAGAAAGGCAGGATTGAGAGAGATCAAGGCTTTGGAAGGTAAACAAATTGCTCTATTATACCCTCTGTGTCTATGACATTATCATGGGATGGTCTCAGGGGAGAGGCTTTCAGCAGATTAGAGGCGTCTACAAAGAGAAGAGGGACATTGCTGCACTGTACTGGCAGTGTGCCACGGTCCTCGTCCAGCCGGGAGATAATCATTAACTCCCCTCACAAAGACACAGGCAGTCCGCTCGGACGCTCCGTAGAGGCCAGAGTCGAGCACACTCAGAGGTGAAGAGCACGAGCTTGAGGAGGACCTAGATCTGCCTCTTCAAACAAATATTTAGGCCATTTTTGACTCTTGATACTTTATGTACAATTTCTATCATTTTCTCCATAGAGCAATTTATTTTAGCAACTTATGAGCCAAAGTTGTTAAGCAATGATATTTTTATTAAAATTCTTAAACTAAGCTTAGAATCTCTAAATTTGATGGCCTTTATCCCAAACCAAGATACGTATTACACACATAATGCATATCAATACTA
>JAUMHE010000055.1:16593380-16635774 GCA_032359235.1 Enteromius mattozi
AGTATATATATATAATAGTGCTGTCAAGTGATTAATCGCATCCAAAAACAAGATATATAAACTACATATATAGTTATGGAAACAATTCATATATATATATATATATATATATGAATTGTTTCCATTTATATATATTTTTTTCATTGTATACCGGTGTCATTGTTCTCATAGTTTCAGAAGTTATGTATTTTTTATATGACAGGTGGGTTTTTTGTGACAATGTGACTGTAAGTGAATAGTTTGAAATCATAGCTTGATTTTTCCGCATACATCAATTGTTTTGTGGAATGAGTAGGTATTTCTAAATAGATAGATAGATCTATAGTATATATATATATATATATATATATATATATATATGTAATCCATACATTAATACATTAATAAATAATTGTTCAATAATTGCTCGAATATATTTTTGAATAAGGCTTATAATTTTCAGCTGTGAGTGAGGATGAAACCTTACCAAAAAAAGAAAGAAAAAAGACATCTTGCTCTTTTTCCTCAGTGAGGCCTTTTCTCTGGGCATCTCAGTGGATTTGTGTGATTTAGAGCGTTTGGAGGGCTGCAGAGGGCAGCGCCGGACTCACACAAGTCTACTTTGTGACTTGTGATATTTGCTTTTTCTCTCCCTCTCTTAGTCTTTTTCTCCCCGTCAACTCAACCCACATCCTTCAGCTCGCATAAAGTGAAGATCCGGTTTCGGAGTAGTGTTTTATGAGCGGTTAGAATACCAGCCTGTGTGGTTTTTTTGTCCTCTCCTAAGCTGACCATTCACAAATGTCTCTGAGGTTTTCGAAAGATGTCAATTAAAGTTTTAATTGGAAATACGTTATTTGAAACAAATGCCTTTTCTTCCCGAGGACGGCCCGTCAGTCAAATGGGAGTTCCTGATGTTGGCATTATTGAAATTATTTTCAGGCTTTTGAGGTTTTTAGGGAATTCTCTGCACATTTTGTTGTTGTGACAACTCTGGCAACTGTTACGGCTTTGCGGAGGGAATGATGTAAACAGGCAATACGGCCACGACTCGGATTCGCATTTGCAAGCCAATAATGCGTGAGAAAATAATTGTATATATATATACATACAATGTACACTTATATACACAATAGCAGGCACAATTCCTATACAAAGCACTCGGGTTTCAGCGTATCTGGTGTTGGCCGTGTGCAGGAGTCAGGCCTACCAATGTTTTCTGTTACGTCTCCTGAGAAACACAGGCTTTTGATCGCTCTCAAACTGACTTTTGCTTTTCTAGCCAATTATATGATTCATTTCCTCAGCTATTGTGAAATTTGGTGCAACACGTCATCATAATAGAAGGCAGAGGTGCGGGAATTTCAAAACCAGCTGACGGATGAACATATTTATTAATGTTTTTTGTGATATTGTGACTGCTTTTGGATCTCATTGCTCTGTCCGTTTACTGCACCTATACACCACCTGGGGTGCATTACCCTGGTTTTGTTTATTATTCTTTGGTGTTTGAATGGCATATTTGGAATGTCAGGAGGTCAAAGGTCACCAGTTTAGGTTGTTTTAGAGCACACCGGTTGCCCTTGCTACTTACTACAGTTACTGCACGTGGATCAAGTTCAGCTATGTGTGTGTGTGTGTGTGACAGAAGATCTGGCTAATTTTCTTTCTGCAGAGTTAGTTACACAGAAAATAGATAAAAAATTTAAACCAGGTTTTGGTCTGGTCTTTGATGGGTCAGATTTTTGATAATTGCATTTCAGACAGCCGTGACTGCTGTTAAAAGGCAACAGATTCTACGTTATCACGTATCACAACATGTTAAGAGTCTGCCCTTGACATTTGCAAAGTCATTCAGTTGTTTGGAGCATTCTGCACATGCATTATGTGTTTTGTGTACATTGCAATGTATGAAGTGTAACAATTGCTCAATATAATATAGTTTTTGGTTTGAAAAGAGGATCGTTCACTATGTGCTTAGCCAGCAGCTCCTAAATAGTTAGACTTGATGACCTTCACCTCAGAAGAAGACCTCCAGTGAAACACTGTTAAAAACATTTGGGTTTTCCAAAATGTATATATTAATTTTTTTATTGACTGAACCTAATTTATGGAATGAATAAATAAATGTAACTCACTAAAATTACATACCAAAATCTGTGTTTTACCTATATAAAATACTAAAATAAAGACAAAGCCACATGATGAATAAAAATGATTTACAAGTAGCTTTTCCCCACTAAAACAAAACATTGTAGCACACATAAATAAAATACAATAAAATAATGCAATAAACCTTAATATAACAGTATGAGATGTAAAATAAAACCTGAATTTACATAACAGATTAGTATAAAAAATAATAATAATAATTATGATAAAAATACTACACCACTAATACATTTTGGAGTGAATTTATGGTCCCATTTGTTATATATTTGCTATAAATATTTAAAAATATGTTTACATACATACAGTGCCTTTAGAAAATCTTCATACTTCAAAATGTGAAAAAAATTAAGGGGTATATAGACTTTCTGTAGGCACTGTATGTATAATTTTGGTACTTTTTTGTCTCGCACGTGATTGTAATGACAAGAATGACATTAAACTTGACTCGTGGCCGTCAGTTGGAGACTCCTGGCGTGTTTGCTATAGGCCAGGAAAGGCACACGCGCACATAAACGTGCTGAAACGGTAACTGTTGTGAATGGGATCGTCCCTCCCTCTGTGCATGTCAGCACTCTCTCTTTTAATTAAAACTAGGTGTGGGACTCCTGCCTGTTCTTTTGACACCTCCCTATTTATCTACCGGACACAGTTCAGGGCGAGACCTGTGCAAAAGGGAAGATTTTTGTTTTGAGACTTTTCTTTGATGCCAAGTTCCTCCCGAAAAAAAGAGCCGCCACATCTGACTCGAGTTTGCTGAAATAACAGCAAATGTTTGTCTTGTATTGTATGGCACGCCGTTTGAAAAGCAATAAAGCCCCTCTTCCAGCGCCTAAAGCACCTCTTAATAAAATAGTCAAGAATAACTGCTTTACCCTAATCTCTGCCATAGATTACATAGCTCGGGGCGGGAAATTAGCAGCAGACCCCCATGGCTCTCTCCGCAGCTAGCAGCAATGGCTGGTGAACTTTACGTGGCTGCTTCATGTGTACGAGGGCAGCGTCCTTTTATTGAAATGATATTAGAAGCAACATGTGGCTAATGTGATCAAATTTTCCACGGCCTGGTCGCGATCAGGGGTGAAGAGGCTAAGGCTACAAACACACTCATTGACAAATAAGAGTCCTGCTGCTAAAGGTCAAGGGTGTGTGAGTGTGTGAGCATGTGTATGTCTTTAAAGAGTATGTATGTCAGTGAAATAGATCTACTTGAGCGTTAATTCTGATTGGTTGAGCCACTTTTGGAACTTTTGGAAATGCACATCTGTGACCAAACATTCTATATTAATGGAACAAGCATGTTGCTTGGCAACCATACAGCCTTATAGTTGGCATAACAAACTGTATTAAATTGCATGATAATTATTTATACTTAATTCTAAACATTGATGAATAGTATTCTACATGCTGCAGTTTTATAAAAGAGACAATCCATTAAAAGCATTGTTTTACACTGATTTTGGTTAAAAGTGCACTGTGAACTCATGAATCGTTCTCAATAATAAGAATACTTTTAATGAGTTCACCCAAAAATGAACATTCTGTAATCATTTACTCACCTTGTATTGTTCCAAAACTGTAATATTTAATTTCTTCTGTCAAACACAAAAGGACATTTTGAAGAACCTTGGTAACCCAAACAGTTTGGTTGCCATTGTCTTCCACCATATGGATGAAAACCACTGTGGCATTATCTTCTTTTATGTTCCAAACAGTCATCCAGATTTGGAACAACTTGAGGGTGAGTAAATGATGACAGAATTTCCATTTTTGGATGAATTATGCCTTTAGGAAACAACTACAGTGAATGCCAGTAAAAAAGGGATTTTCAAGAACATTGTTGTGAAATACATAATTTTCAAATTTCCAGGAATTTATGTGAGCATAACAGGTTTTTTTGACCCATCCCTTACATTTTAACCTACCCTTAAACCTACCCATACCACGAAACCTGTCCCTAACCTTACCTGTATCCCACCTGAAGAGCAGAAAAAGTGTTTTGCAATACAATATGACCACAATAAGTAAGTTGTAGTTATTTTCTAATGTAACTACATAGTAGTTAATGCCACCTAATATAAAGTGTAAAAGTGATAAATAGGAAAATATTTAGGAATCAAGAAATAAAGATATATATATATATATATATATATATAGCAATTAACTAAGCAAATCCATGAATGGACCTACTGTAACAAAACAAAGAATCTTCATGTCAGAAAAATTGGAATGTGTTTAAAATTAAGATGTTGGTATCTTTTCAAAAATTCAGTTTGATGTTCAGGTCCAACTAAATAATCTGTTTGGAATCAAAAATGAAAGCACTGGATAAAACATTTCAAATGTTAATAAAAGAGATACTCTGGAACATGTTTTTACTGCCGAGGGTATAAAAACGAAATTTTAAATATTGTTTTACCAAGCACCTGGGCTTTATATGGCCCCTCCTGTCCCTCCACGGGTTTGTACGCAGTAGTGGGGTTTATTTTCCCAAGCGCCTCTCGGGTATGATAGAATTTGAGTGCTCACACATATGAGCTCATCGCTCTACTGGTGGGCCACAACTGCAAAATGTTAACTGTCATCAGGATAATTTAAGTATTTGTAAGTTGTTTCCTTTGCACCAAACTGAGAGATATCTCACATTACCTTTCAGCCTCATCGCACATTTTCGTTCAGAAAGAAACTATCCACCATCCCATCGACAAGGTCTCTTCTTGAAGTACCAATAATACAATTTATGCCAAACGTTTTTTCCCTCCCCCAAATGTTTTGCGGCGGCCGCAAAGCTTGATTCAATTACAACGTTGGGTCGTTCTCAGATCTCAAGTCCGTTTTCAATTGAAGCAGGTCATGCTTCGAGTTCCTCATTGTCTTGACAGACTTTTTGAACTAATCAGATCTGGGGGGTCACAACTGGTTTTGTTTCAGGTCTTCGATTGTACGCACGTCCCCCCCACCCTGCCTTAAATTGGATTTTCAATCAGGCCGGTGTCCGATAGCATCCAGTGTCCGCTTTGAAGTGGAGGAACTTTCTCTGTCGCCTCAAGCCAGAGCTCCTTATCTCTTGCAACGGAGGACTATTGTTTCAACCAGCCAGACATTGTTAATTACCCTTTTCATTGGAGTGAAGAGGCAGGTAAAGACAAATCCAATTTTGCCACGCTTGCATTTGACCTGGGTCACAAGCCCCAGGCCAGCGGTCTTGAATTACATGACCTGTGGAAAGTTCCTTGACTTTCAACACACCATTTTTGAAGTGTTCAGAGTAGGGATGCATCAATCTGATACTCAGAATCGGTATCGGCTCCGATACTGCCATTTTCTGCTTGATCAGTTATCGGTCAGATCCAACGCCGATATTTTATTATTCTGTGTTATTGTTAAGCCCCAAGAAAGGAAAAAAAAACATTATAAAGCACCATAAAGCTTTGGAGCACTAAATTTCAAGCAGTTCCATAGTTGTGAGGTAGAGGTAAATTTGTTAAATTCATTTAAAAGAAATGTCTTTTAATTTATATATATATATATATATATATACACACACACATAGTTGCTTTTCATAAATGTAGGCTATTTTACAACAATACAAAGAGCAATGTGTAATATTTTACCAGATTTAGTCCTACACTTATTAACTTTTATTTGTTCCCCACTAAATAATGTAGTTTCACTAAGTGACGTTTTGCAAAAAAATAGTTTCGGGAGGAGCGTGTATGAATCAACCGCGGCAGGCACCACATTATCTAATCAATCTTCTCATTCCTTCCGTCCAATCAGATCCATCCTACCCACTATAAATAAACCCATTTTCTTCCCTTCCGCATCTCGTCTTTTGTGCATCCCTCCTCCGCCCCTTCTCCTATTATTGTTATGAGGAAGCGCAAACTCGTAAAATAATTCTCTTTCATCCATGATTTTTCCAGAGGAAAGGCCATTGCTCACTGAGTCCATTGAAAAATAAATACGACCTCATGTTGTGTCAATCATGTTTATACGCTGCTTCCAAAACTTTCACCCGTCATAAAAAAAATTGGACCAGGTTCGATTATATTGGTTTTCACATCAGTACCAAGCATTTTGATAAGAAAGATTGAAAAATAAGAAAACATACGACAATTTCTAATTCACTGTGCAATGACCTTTATTGTTAATATCTACTTACCTAGTTGTGTAATAGTATTTTTAATATTTAATATTTTTTAATATTAATATTTTAATAATATATATTTTTTATAATTTTTCATTTGTTATTTTTCATTAACATTAAGATGTCAAAATTTTAACAGCCTAAGTAAGCCTAAGTTGGTCATAGCTCCATTGGTGACAATGGTTCTACGATCAAATTAAGCTTATGATGCTTTTTGGAAACACATCCCTGGTCAACACACAGAAGTATAGAAATGTAAATTCACTGATTAAAAAAATAAAAAACTGTGGTTGTTTCAGATGGGTATCTGCAGATACTCTGTATCAATTACCGGTATCGGTTCTGGAAAAAAATAATGAAAATGTTGCATCTCTATTTTAAAGACAATAAATTAGAGGAAAGATTGTTTGAGCAGGCTAAGGCTGTTTCTTCGGGAGTTCAAGATGCAAAAGTGGTTGCTCATGGGACAGGGATTCTGTCTGAAAGGGGCTATTCTTCCTCCCGTGAGCACATCAGCTTGTACAGCTGTTGAAGCAACGAGAGCAATTATCACCCGTTTACCGCTGTTGATTTGTGAGGGCTTTCTCTGGGGCTCTGTGGAATGCCCTTTTTTCCAGGGTTTGTTTTTGGGGGCTTCTCAGCTCACAGACAGCTTTCAAAGGAGGATTTTTTCTAATTGTTTGATCGCATCTGTCTTTCTGTGCCTGAGGAGGGAACGGCTAGCTTTATGCTAGCGTGTCTTTGTAGAGAACATGACTGTTTTTGGAGACTTTGTAGGGCTGATTTTCAAATAAATAAAAAATCGGAACAATCATAAAAAGAGTAAAGTAGAAGCAAATTCAGTAGTAGCCAACACACTCTGGTTGAACTTCACGTTTGTGCTGTGTATTATATTTGGACACTGTCCTTTAAGAGATGCTTTGTTGTTTGTGGTTGAGGGGTCACTTTAGTTTTTTGGCTTGAGGTGATAAGACGGGCTTTAGGGACATAGGGGAGGGGGTACAGAGGTAATGGGCCTTACTAAAGGTGCTAGAAGGCAACTGAAGGGCAGAGAGATATTTCCCTGGTGTGTGAGAGTGTGTTTGTGACCTAGCCATACTTTAGGGACAAAACTGCTGCAAAATGTCCCCAGAAGTAAGCCAAATCTGACAAAACCATTTTGAGAACGTTCTCAAAGGAGAAATGTGGTCATAAATACCATAAATAGTAAATTCTACAAATGCCATTATTCCCAGTCTGTAATAAAAATACAATAACTATATATACACTACAGGTCAAAAGTTTGGAATAACTGAGATGTTTTAAAAATGTTTTTAAAAGGTGCTCACTAAGGCTGTGTTTGTTTAATCAAAATAGGGTAAAAACAGTAATATTATGAACTGTGAATAAATAGGAAATCCGTTTTTTTTTATAGTAATGCAAACAGGTTTTCTGTAAGAGGTAAGTTTAGGGGATAGAAAATATCATTTGGTCAGTATAAAAGTAATGAAAGTCTATGGAAAATCTTCACAATTCACAGAAACAAACATCTGTGTGTGTAACTAGCCCTATGGTCTTTCTTCTCGTTCAACTCTCACCCAAATTAAAGCTCAGCAGGTATCTGGCCAGCTCTTAAACCCACATCTCACCCTCCTTATATCTGTTTCTCCAAGCGCTTTGTTTCCCCTCTGCCTGACTTTTCAGGGAAAATCCTCATATTTGTGGCTTGTGTTGGCAGCACGCTGGTGCTGAAATATAGATTTTGAACTTGACCCTGACCCCGCTTGACACAACATTGTTTATTCACGTCTTCTGAACTTCATGTTTGCTCCAAAGCTCTGGTCCAGCAGAACGGACCAGCTCAGCCTACTACCGTGCTCCACTACCGCATCTGTCATTGGCTTTTTTTCAGGTGCTTTTTTTAATGACCCACTAGATTGTTTTCACATCGACATCCATATGATAGATTATGGCTCATTTGAGCTCTGTAGACGCAAACGAAAGAATAAACAAATCGATAGCATCCAGTCACAATACCTTTCTGGAGCATGCAAAACTCATTTCCAGCTTGCCCAAATATCTCCACTTTTCTGTCCGCAGGACGCCCAGAATAGAGATGCTATCTGATCTGAGTTCAGAAATGAAACATGTCATAGCAAATTATGAGCATGTTTTTTGAATTACTTACTCTCTGGCTGGCTTGAAATCACTGTGTTTCAAGGCGGGTATTGTGCCGAGAGACGGAGAGCAGTGAGACAAAAAAAAAGCGAGAGAGAGCAAAATGGACAGACTAAGCGAGAAAGAGACAGAGTGTGTGTTTGCTCTGGAACAAATAATATCACTAGGGCTGACTCATGCACTGCACAAATGAGAAATGATGAGAAGAAGCCCGAGTCATTCCTTTTTGGCTAAGTTTGGAGCATCATTTACTGAAACTGGCCTGGACCTCTGTGCAATAATAACCACATCCTCCAAGCATCTTCAGCGAGGCCTGTTTTTATAGCTGGGAAAGATGGGCACAGGCTTGTTAAGACCTAGCTCAGACGGAGGGGCCAAAGGGGAGCTGTGCCACAGAAAGAGTCAGTCTGATAAAAATGTGCTTTGCGCACCAGAGAGATGACTAGTGCAGCTAAAAGAGTCTGATCTCCTAGATGGTTATGAAACAGAGAAAAAAAATATGTCAAACATAGTAGAAAATAGACCATTGTAAATGCAAGAGTGCAGTGTTTACTGTCAGTGGCATATATCTATCTATCTAGTTGTAACACTTAATTATGCAGAATTAAATGTAAGTGACCCTAATCGTCACTTAAGTCTATAGTAAGAACATATTATTCAATACTTCAATGTGCTATTACACTGTAATTAGGGCACCTTATTAAAGTGTAACTATAATTTTGTATTTCATTCTTTCGATTTTGTGCTGAAATATTACAGAGACAGGTTTTATGAGATGCATACAGTCAAACTCATTCAGTCCAAAGGGATTTTATTTATTTATGTATTTATTTTTGATTAAATCACAAGAAAATCAAGAAATAAGTTACAAATAAATGTTATTCTATACTTCCTTCGAAATCTGGAGCTTTAGTAAACCAGAAACCAAAAAATGTGAACAAACAACAACAATACACTTCTATCAAAGGCGAAAAATGCTTATTGATAACAACAATTCTTTGCTGAACCTTTGAAGAACTTTTATTTTGCAGGAATATACATGCACAAGAAAGATTTTTATTGACGCTGAAATTTATTTAGTTAATTTGTTTAATTATAAGTAAAGATATTTAGGCCACATGTATTTAAGGTACAATTCTCACTATTACCTAACTATTAACTACATCTTTTTCATCATATGGTAGTTATGAAGTTTAGATATGGTGTAGGATTAAGGGATCTAAAATATGTTCATGCAGACTAAGACATTACTATGTGCTTTATAAGTACTAATAAACAGCTAATATGCTCCTTAATTGGTCCTTAATAAAATAAAGTGACTTAACAAAAATGTTAACTTTTTGCAAATTTTAGATCTCATGACACACCAGCAAAATGGATGGCTGGAATGAGGGGTATAGACAGCAGCACAAGGGCAGATGGAGGAAGTGGGGTCTCAGCATGGCTGGGGGTCATTGTTATCAAAGCTGGTGTTTAATGGGTTTGTGACCCTTTCTCATAGAAGGCATTTTGTGAGTACGGCAGCTGAATAGATCTGAAGGATACGAGCAGGTATGAATGCAGGAGAGGATTTGCTGCAGGAACAATGACCCATCAATTCCTGTTCAAGAGCACATCCAAACATGCAACTCTTCAATGTACTATAGCTAAAAACACCAGCATGCACAAAGCAAACATCTTTACTCATACTGTAATTCAATTCTGTATTTATTACACCTTAACCCACCCTCAACCTATCCATACTACCAAACCTGTCTCTAACCTTACCCGCATCCCACCTCAGTGTTTTACAATACAATATCACCACAATATGTACATTGTACATATTTTTGGTTGTAAGTAAAAGCCACAATATAAAGTGTTACCAAGATTTTTAGTTCTGGGATTGTCTTTCCTGTAAAGAATTCAGGTGATATTGCCTTTTAAGATGCAAATTTTTTAGAGTAAGTTTTAGACTTATGGTCAACTTGGTAGGTTTTTGAGCCACAGTTTTTAAATTTAATAAGGTGATCTGCACCTCAAATTTTTGAAGACAAAAACCTTTAGAAAACGCATTTGAATCCGAATGTACAATGCAGCTTTCTCTGAGCGATTTTGAACGGGAAAAGACCTAGCAGAGATACAGCTGCCAAGTGCCGAGGCAAATATTTATTTTACCAAATTACATGAAGTCGCCTCTTTTTCTAGAATGTGCCCCACAATAGCATCTCAACATACACAAAGTGCCCATGATGCTCCGGAGCAGCAGAGCTCTTCGCAGGCACGCGGTTGGGAGCTCCGACTGAGATATCCATCTGGGGTTTGTCATGTTAGACATCTGCCCACGTCTTTTTCTCTTCTGTAATTATAGGAATATTTATTTTCCTTCAATGCACTCTGGGAAGACGGCACATCATGTGGCTTGGGTTTTGCGGACGTTGTGAAGGACCAGGAAATGGCCTGTCCAAGAAGTGAAGATTTGTGAGTCAAATTTTTTGGAGTTGACAAACAAAAGAGAGAAATAAAGGAGAGGTTTACTCTGATTTGATTTTGCAACGCAAATTTTCGAGACTGTTGCATGTGCATGTCTTCGCCTGAGGAAACGAGAGGTTGAAAGAAACGAGGAGAACATCATTTTATTTGTGTGTTGAAATGCGAAGTCTGTATCTCATCACATTTGTTTGTTTTTAAGTTGAATGCTCCGTGTTTGCGTCTAAACACTTCATCTCTTTGGGGTAAAGATAAATAGCAAAATCTATACATTCACTTATTCAGCTGCTCTCTGATCAATGTCAGTCAATGGCTGAGATCATGCTTTTTTCCATATTGATTATGCATATATTTTCCTTTAGACTGGTGGAGCGTTTAATGTAGAGTTATTATGTGAAGAGTAATGATATATATTCTTGGTCAGGCCCAGGCTGAGATAAATCATAACATAATATAAATAGAACAGTTTAATTTCCTTTGGTGGGTTTGGTTAACCTTGAAATGCTTTTTTGCACTGATGGTTGCTGCCCAGCAAACGACATGAGAGAGACATCACTTCCTCGGTATAGACCAATACATGTCTGGTGTACCCTTCAAGACATCATGAACCAAGATTTCTGATTAATTCAACTTGCATGCCATCTATTTCTAGTTTGGCCAATTGGATGGTTTATATGAGAATGACTTTGTGAGATTCCCTAATGACTTCAGCTGGCCAGCTCTTGGAAGATGACCTATAAAAAAACAAAATGGCAATGCTACTTTTAGTTTTACAGTCATTTGGTGGCTAAAGGAAGGTTCTTGGCAACCAAATTGCAGATGATAAATGATGCTATGCAATTTTTCTGCAGGTGTACGATTATCAACAGAGAGGATCATTTACTGTGGTTTACACACCTGTCTCGGCAAACGTTTGCGAAACATTTGCCATTACCTGTGTACTGGATGCTGAACACTGTCATGTTTGTGCGACATCATTTACCTGCATATCTGCAAATGTTAACATTGCGATTTAATGGAAGTAGCAAACACTCTTTTCTCCCATTTTTGGGACATACATTTCAGCTAAATGGGTTGGAGCATGGAGGAAGGATATTTTAATTTGAAATTCATTTCAAAATACAAGCCATGCACTACAAGCATAATTGATCACAGTATGGTTGCATAATGCTGTGCACGAACTGAAAAATACACTGTACCAACTACAGGTATGTCGGAACATAGAAGAGAATTTCTTAAGACTGTTTCTTGGATATAAACACTTAGAACTTGATCAATAAAAATAGATTGGCTGCATGTTGCATTTGCCACACTGTGATATGGGACATGACCACATTATTAGTTTGAACTTGAAACTTAACTTGAGGCTTGAAGGTAAGGACCTGAGAATAGCTTGTGACTTGAGCATGTGTGACTTACTCCTAACTCATGCTATTGCTCTTCTTCAATTAGGAATTTGGAAATTCTGTCTCTTTTGAGTTGTAAAGCAGCATTATTGGTTAATATTTGTCCCTGACTTCACAGTCAGTTTTAAAGTAAATTAATTCTAGAGAAGATATTTTATTTTATGACTGCTTTTAGAATAGTGTGTGTTTATTAGTGTGTCATTATTAAGAATAAATAATGAGAATAAAGCATGGTCAGCTTTAATTTTATGTTGTCTTTTAGGTGCTAATTAGGGTCTTGTGCTGGCCCATCAAAAGTTCTCTGTTCTTTGTGTTGTCATCGGCTGTCATTCTTCCCTTTCTCCATCCTTTCCTTCACTCTCCTTCCTTCATCTCCAGCTACGATAGTGTCTCCTGGCATGCTCCGGCATACGAACATCCCAAGCAGTGAATGAACTTGGCACACAAAACTTTTTTCTTCTCTCCTCTCATCCTCTCTTTCTCTTTCTCTCTCTCTCTCTCTCTCTCTCATTTGCTTGCTCTCTCTCGTTTCCCATCCTCGCCTCCATTTCCATTCTCCTCACAAATGCAGACGATTCACAGAAAACAAGAGATAATGGCCAGTGTCCAATCGGCCAGAGCTAATCAGTGTGCATCGTGGGAAAAGCCCAGGATGAGGGGCGAAAAACAGCCCATTGTCTGGAGGAGATTAAAGTCCCGAAAAGACGGCATTGTCTGACGAGGGGATAAATCTTCCTGCTGTCACTCAAACCTGAATTAAATTCTCCTTCGCCTCTAAAAGAGGCTTATCTCTGCTCAATAGCTTGTTGCGCTACAAGCCCGAAGGAATGTATTCGGTGAACTTGTGTTGCTGACACCTTATGAAGAAAAAAATAAATAAGGAGCAATGGGCAAAGAGCAAATCAGGGTGTTGTGGAGCTCGGGGACTTGAAAGAGGATGTGCATTTGGGCAGAGCGGGATCACGATGGCCTCGGGAGGGGTGCTTGATTGACTGTCCCTGGACCTTTGAAAGCGAGCAACAGTCGTTCCTTCCTCCGATTGCCCCAATGCCAAGTGGCATTTGGACGCGCGTCACACGCCGGAAAAGAGATCCGTCTATGGCACCGTTGGCTTGCGAAGCGGTGGCAGCGTATGAAAAGCCCATGGCCGCATCACTTTATCTGTCCTCCAGCGAACGCCCTCGCCAAATTCGGCTCCTTCTCACCGGCTCTTTATCTGCTCTCCAGCAGGCCGCCCTGCCAAAAACCGATCCCTCACACCAGGGCACTGGAAGGATCTTCATGTTCTGCGTGCATTTAAAACAGACCTTGTAAAAGCGATGAAAGAAAGAAAGCGCAAGAGAAAGAAACACGGAAAAAGGAACTTCTGTGGATGCTGCCCCTCTCTGAATAGAAAAAGAGGGTGTCCCATTTTTCAGCAAGTCCTTTCTGTGTACCGAAGGAGGAGAGTAAGGATAGATATTGATGATTCATACAGGAACAAAACAAGAAAGCAGACGGAGCAGAGAGAGAGTCTATTCTTTACCACCCGCTGTCTGCTCCCTAAACAGGATTTTCCGCTTGCCGTTTTTGCAACTCGCTGTTGTTGTTTATGCCCTCTTTTAATTCCCTTCTTTCACAGTCCCGGGGCTGCGCTCTCGCCATCTCTGGCCCGTCTGGACTTGGCTCCTTAACAAGCAAGGCTTACACCTGCTTACAGGATTAAATTAATTAGCACGAAACAGAGATGGTGGGGGGATAGAGGGAAGAATTATCACAATGAGGCAACTAGGCCATTGTTGCCCAGTCATGGCATCCTCTAGAGCGGATGCTGGCTCCGTAGTTTTGTGCTGAGCGGAAGTTACACCGTGGGGATACAAAAGGAGCGGGCTGATTTGTTTGGGTGTTGTGGCCTGAGGGTAGAAGGATCTGTCAAGGTGATGTTTGACTGGCCTTATTCAGCGATGACCGGGGCTCCGCATAGAGCTTGTGCTCGAAAGCCATGGAAACGCATTCACTATTCATTGGCTCTCTCTTGAAAATAGCAGTTCTCCGCAGCACCTTGGGTTTGGCAGATGGAACCGCATAGGGTTCTTGAGGTGTTGTGTGGTTCTTTGGAGACAGAAAGTTAGCTATGCACTTTGGGATATCGCATAAAACATGCTGAATTGAAATGCCAAGATGTACACAAATTCAAAAAACTCATGCACGTTGGCAATGATAGCCTTTTGGGCATTACGCAGTCATACAGCGTCGTTGCACTACAGACGTCCCAAGTTCGAATCCTGACTAGAAGAGCTTTCCTGATCCCGTCCCCTCCTCTCACT
Source organism: Enteromius mattozi (assembly GCA_032359235.1). Lineage (NCBI taxonomy): Eukaryota > Metazoa > Chordata > Actinopteri > Cypriniformes > Cyprinidae > Enteromius > Enteromius mattozi. The sequence continues at coordinate 16,608,017 of JAUMHE010000055.1, forward strand.
CCCACTTTGCTTCCTGTCATCTCTGATCGGTCCTATCATAATAAAGGAAAAAAATGCCAAAAAAAAACAACATTTCCACTTAAATTAGCCAGATACATTTTGCATGGACATAAATTACAATTGAAACACATTTACAGAATAAATTCCTCAATGTGCATTAAAAAGAAGTCACGTGATTTTGCACAATGTTTATTAATTACCTCCCAATACTGTCTTACAAAATTGTGTTCCCAAAGAGCAGGCATTTGCATCAGGATAACATAAGTGTGTCTATTGCATTACTTTTCTGAGGCACAAGTAGTTAATTATTTGAAAAAAAAAAAAAAGCTCCACAGTGACTCTTTAAGGCCTATATGATTCTCCTATGGCATCATATTAAACTTGCTTAACAACCTATCTTGTGCTTTTTTCAAAACTGCACAATTTTGTTGTGTTCAACATCATACAGTAACCATGCTCTGTCAAAATCCCCAAACTTCTCAGTGCTCTGGCTACAAAAAACATCTCCATGTGTGGGTGTATGTTTAGTTTGTTGCTCCAAATGACATCTGATAGCAACAAAATGACCTCTGTCTTTTTTGATGTGGGTGGTTTAATCCAGATATTTGAGGTTACTCCTTATTTGGTGAGCTGACTTTTATTTAACAGGATTATTTCTAAGTCAGGACAGGTAACCCCAGCTTCGTCAGAGGAAATTCCTCCTCCATGAGGTATTGAAGCCCCTTTGGCAAGTGTCTGCCCTCATCTGTCTCTCTTTCCCAAGGATGTCAGAGGAGCAGTGGAGGAACACAGGACAGAATACCCAAATCCATCTCACTAAATGCTTGCAGATGTGTGAACTGTGTCCTTGCCATGTTTTTAGGCGCTACCTCAACACTCTTTCGACTTTCCACTGACCACAACGACAAGGAGGAAAAAAAAGCAAAAACAAAACAAGAACTTCGGGATAAAGTTCTCAACACAGCATAATATTTATGTCTTGATCATAAATTTATTTTTGAGATGATATTTGCTAAAACCCTAAGAAAATAAACCTTTTAAGGTGGAGATGTCTTTAATATAGTTAGGGTCATGCCCTCAGTTTTTCACGACTTTTAGGGTCATTTGATTCTTAAAAGAGCTGATCCTTCCTGAAAAGACATTTACTTGATGTTGTTCATGCAAGAAAGAGTGTTTCTCAAACAGATTGTTCAAAAGCATCCTGAAACAGAACCACTTGACCTGCCACCCCGCTATATTATTACCGAATAGATAAAGACGCTCGTTCCTTCAAAAGTAAGATCTGTTTTGGTCTTGACTAGTTCCAGATCAGCGTTCAGGAGGTAATTTGAAACTTATCTGAATGTTGTAGCCTGACACCAGACAAGTTCACCATTCAATTGAGCTTTGAACCAAACAGCACCCAAACTGATTTTTAACACTGCTTCTAAAAATGGACATTATCTGTTATTTTATAACAGAGTAGTCTATAAAATTGACTTCATCAAAGAGCTTTGCTGATAATTAGGCTGATGCAAAATATGGCCAGAAAAATGCAATGTATTTAAGTAGGGTGCTACGCATTATCAGACAGATAAACATGGAAGGGACAGGGATTTGTAGAAATTTCTGAATGGAACGGAGTTCGGATTTCAGATCATTCTCCATCTGGTTTCACTTATAACCTGATACCACTTTTTTTTCTGTAAAATATGAAATACTTATGGTATTTTGGACAGAGTAGGTGATATCTGAGCACCTCAGAATTCAATTGTGGATCTACAGATGATCATTTTGTGAAGTAGAACCCGGAAAAAATAACACACCTAGAGCCTCTACGTCGTAGTCTTAAGTCGCTGGCGTTTATTTGTAGCAATAGCCAAAAATACTTTATATGGATCCAAATTATAGATTTTTTTTTTTTCATGGCAAAAATCATTAGGACATTAGGTAACGATCATGTTCCATGAAGATATTTTGTAAATTTTCTACTTTACAAATTTAAAGGCCATTTTCTCAGTAGGCTATTTAGATTTTTTTTGCACCCAGATTTTCTAATATCAGCCAAATATTGCCCTACCCTAGCAAACCATACATCAGTGAAAAAGCTTATTTATTTATATTTTTAAATTGACCCTTATGACTTGTTTTGTGGTCCAGGGTTACATTTTTGTCTGCAGTTCAACCTCTGACAGTTGTAGGTTGGATACATATAAAGTGGGCTCTGGCAAGTGACAGGAGCACTCGGGTCCAATCCCTTTCTTATGACAGTGATTAGAGCCAAGCAGACAATGAGCGGTCTGAGCCCAAGATTCCAGCGCTAACCTATTCCTAGCTTCTCAGAGAAGTCTCAGTAAGGCTTAGCGCATTCTTAAACGAGCCTTGAACATGCATGCTAAGCACCAAATTAGATGCATTTTTTGTGAAATATTGACTTGCGTTCGTGTTGTTTGGTACATTATGCAGCCGTGTGTGTGTGTGTGTGTGAACGCTAGCAGCTGTGAGTAACTTTGGCCTTCAACAACATTACAACTGTCAACTGTCCTGATGATACAAGGGAGATCAGTTTACACGCTCACTAGCTCTCACTCTCATTACACACACGCCATATGATATAAAGCAACGACGACCTCCAATGTTTTATATGGTAATGTTCAACATGTTCTACGCCTCACCGACCGGATCAACCCGGCGTGTGATATCCCTCCTCGCAACGGAGGAAGTGTTAACCCAACTGGAATGGTTTTGTCTTGTTAGGACGAGAAGAAAAAGAGTGAAAAGTGGGAGAATTGGGATAACAGGACTAGTCACAGCAACCCTGATCCCGTCAGGTATTCACACTATTGTCAGCACATATAACGGCTGTCCGTCCGTCATCCCCGCGGTCAGACGCCTAATCTGCTCATTCAGTGCGCTCTGAAAAGCCCCCAGCGCCACGGCCCCGGCGACATGCCGATTCTCCATTCACCCTCCCCCGCCGAATGCAATCACCGGACAGCCCCGCAATAATGCACTCCCTTTGAAAAACAAAATAAAGGTGGTCGCCTCATCACAGTTAGTCCCGGCAAGATAAATCATGCACTCCAAATTAACTTCCATTCAACGTGCTGGAAAAGAATAGGCATCCGTGGACGGACAGGCTGCTCTGAGAACACGATGATTCGACTTGATAAATGTCAAGGCGGATAATTTGAGGGGTCTGATTAAGATCTTATCGGCCCGGGAAGTTAATAGAAAAGAGTTAATCAAAAAAGCCGCGCAGGGTTCTGCCGAGTATCTGCGGGAGAGATCCTGCTTAAATTGGCTTCACTCGGGTCCTCTCAATTCTTGCCCTCACAAAGAAGTTGACATGTCCAAAGGTTAGTTATCCCACCAGGTTCGCTAATGCTCAAAAACAAAACCGCTTTTAAAGATTGCCTGGAAGACACGATTACAAACCAAGCAGGTGATCTCCTCACCTTGTACTGCTTAATTCAAGAGAGAGAGAGAGAAATAAAACGTTTTGAAAGCCAGTACAACATTCATTTTTCAAAGAGTGAACTTAGCAAATTTGAAATGCTTTTTAAAATGGATGCGATTTTGGTTAAATCATTTAATTACATTGTAAAAAAAAAAAAATTTCAAAGTCTTAAATAAAAATACTATATACTAAATATACTAAACACTTGAAAATTTCAGGTTTTATTCTGTGTTACTTGGTACCAAGTGGTACTTTTATTCAAATGGGTCTTTATGGAACCAAAATGGTTCTTTTATGGCATGTCTGTGAAGAACCTTTTAAGCACAATTGTTTTTAAGAGTCTAGTTCAACCGTGTATTTCTAAAGCCTCATTAATGTTGAGGTAAATATGGCTACTAGCCCGACAAAGGTCCGTTAAGCCTCTTATGTCTATATATTTATGCATTAATCGAATTGATACACCAACCGTGAGGGTGATTTTCACATCTATCTGTTGGTTAATACTAAACAAACCTGCTTTTGTCAATCTTTGATCAGATGTGTGGGGGAAAAGTCATGTCTTTCCTTGGCTGGGAAAAGCTGACAGATAAGCAAAAGGTGCATCTCATTTTATCGACCCAAGGACGCACATTATCCACTCAAAGCAAAATTAGTTGCCCAAAAAACCTCTCACATTGAGCTGACCTTTGCTTTTGAAAAACAAAGAGCTTAGAGCGCTCTTGTGCAACAGTAATCGGTACAGACTTAGCAGTGTTTTTTTTTTCTTTTTCATTTTCACAAATGCATATGTAGAGCGTCTCTACTGACATGCTGACACCTGTCAGAATAACCTACCTTCTCAAGCTCAGGGTGGGGAGATGTGTGGAGATCATGGAGATGATCTTTTGTCATGTTTGCTCCCAGTTAGGTGGTGGTAAGCACAGGTAGAGTAAATAACAGCTAAACAAACAGAAGAAGACAGTGGTGTGTGATAAATGATGAGACCTGTGTGAACAAAAATAACTCAAGCAAGATCAAAAGATGTTGTCGTCGTCTTGCAGAAGAAGAGTTGAAGGTTTATACCTGTGTTGCAGAAACTATGAATTATGAGTTGTTTGTACTATGGCAAGCTTTTGGCACTAAAACAAGCTGTTTTGAACATAAAGTGATACATTTGTGTTGAGTAACTGAGAATGCATTTGAATTTATATAGAAGTCGAAATTACAGTCATTGACATGAGAATTCAACTGCTTTAAAAAAAAAAAAAAGAGCTAAAATGCTGCTCAAGGCCTCAAAGAACTTCTGACCTGATCTTTTGTTGCTCTATTCAGAGAAAAGAAACTTTATGAGTAATCCACAAGACATTTATACAGCTTTTACACATGATCCATAAAGATCCATACGAGAACTCAAACAGTGTCAGTAAAAGAGTTCTGCCAGTTTGGATTTCCAGCCAAATGTTCTCACATCTACAGCAGTATAAATTCAAGTGAGTCTCATTTCATCTCTGTGATCTCCACTTCAAGACATTCACTTTGCGCTGAAATGTAGGCAGCTTTGTTTACTTCTATTGCATTGATCATGTAGATGGAGTTGACAGGTGATGATTATTTTATTTCAGATTTTGTAGTTTATCAGCTGAGATTGCTTATATAGACAAGTTTAAACGTTGGGTTAGAGTTGCACTATAGAAACTGCACATCAACACACAAAAAAACACTAAAGAGAATTGGAAACCAACTTGGCAATACCATTTGACCACTAATCATGATCCTTATGCATAACCTACTTTTTTTTTTTTTTTTTTTTTTTTACAGAAAGTGTGTAATTATACTTAAAAAAAATATTCACACACAGTTAAATTATTATTTAAGAGGAACTCACATTCCTACAGACAATAGGTGATTTGGAGAATGGATGGACTGAATAACGAGGAATATAAAGATGTATAGGTTATGAGCATAGGTTATTTTTTTTTGTCCCACTTGGCCAAGTGAGTGTTTTCACTTGTGCGTGTGTGTGTTGTGAGTACACTGATAGAGCCTGGATACAGAGTGTTTGACAGAAGTGAATTAATTGGGCACCCTCAGATCATTTGTCTTTATTGCGAAGGCTAATTGGAACAGAAGCAGGTGTTAATGGCAGCAGCACAGTGACTGAAGACTGAATCTCCAATGCAGGCCTGTAATGGAACTCTGTGAGTGAACTTAACCATGTTTTAATTAGATTTCATTCTCAAACTAAACCTCACGTTTCTCCTGCTTGCCCTCTAAAGTGAGCTGAATAGACTCAAGAAACTGTGTGTGTGTGTGTGTGTGTGTGGTTGGGGGTGGAAGTGAATTCACAAAACAGTTATGTATTGAAGGCTTTTAACACATTTTGTACAGTGCAGTTCATAGCACACCTTATTTCAAAACAATGTCACAGAAAATCACGGCTTTATATATTGCTTGTTGCTAATGTAGTGTGCATTTTCCAACTATATAAAAATCAGTCAGTTGAGATTTGCTATTAGTATATACTGCTTAACTGGGTATACTTATAGTCAGTCATATAATAATTTTTTACACACTCATATACAGATATTGTACACAAACAAAGAATAAATGCAAAACTTAAAAGTCAACATGACATAAAAATATACCCCTTTTACTCTCATACTTATTTTGCATATTTTACTGGATTGTGAACAGCTTATGCTTTGTTTTTAAGAGAGGGATATATGTAACTTATACAGTACAAGTAACAATTTCAGCATGTGTGAAGACTTTTATTTGAGTTGTTCTTTGTTTATATCACATTTGACGTTTGGATTGTGTTTACACTGCTCTGATAAGGCATCTCATTGTTCGGCGTGAGGCTGAACAGGCGATATCTGGCCTGGTTAGCGTTCGGAAGCTTGGTTCCTCGCAATGTGATGTCAGCAAGTTTTAATGGCCAACACGTTTTACCAATTATACCACGTAGGGATGAGAGTGGAAAGTCAGTGTTGTTTTGATGTGGTGTTTACTTGTAGGAGGGCTGTGTTAGCATGACCATGATGGTGTGTGGTCTGTGTACTGCTCGCCTCAGTGCAGAAGCTCACCTGAGGCATTCAGGTGTGTGTGTGGATAGAGTGTGTGATACACTGTAAACCAAAAGGAGGAAGACTGGTTTCATTGCACAATGTGCCTTTGTTTCTTGTGTGTCCTGCGAGGCTTAACGGACTGCATATTTTAGCTCTAATTTTGCTTGATGTTTGTATAAAAAGTCAGCTGACCTGGCATAGTCATATGACGAGAGCTTGTGTATTTGAAGTTTTTTTTTGTCAGTTTTCAGTATGATTCAGTAGCTGTCTCTAACATTCACTAGTTGCAGATTACTCTTAAATTTAACATATACAAAAACATGCATTTTCTGTAAAGCTGCTTTGGAACAATGTGTATTGTGAAAGGTTCTATAATAAACAAACACCTGTTGAATTGAATAAATTAATAACTCATTTTACTGAGATAGTGTTCATGGAATAACAGTGGAAAAATATTGGTAATTCTCATAGATAGGTTTTAATATGATCAACCACATCTGGCTGGCCAACTGCATTATATCTAACTATAAAAGTTCAATATTAAATGCAATGCAAACCTCAAATCAAACCTGAAATTATGCATACACATTTCTTGTATTACTCTAAACTGAAAATGAATGATTTCCGGTCATTTGTCAGATGACAATGACAGGTTTTAACTTCACAATTCTAACTGCAAATTATACCAGATTACACAGATTGCTTTTGTATTACTATTGTATTTTTGCTATTAACAAACTATTAACTACACCTTTTGACTTAATAAACTCCTAATTTGCTGCTTATTTATAGTTAGTAAGGTAGGTGTTAAGTTTAGGTATTGGATAGCAATATGGTCACACAGTTTATGTGTTTTGTAAATGCTAATAAACAGCCAATATGTTAATAATAGGCATGCTAATAAGCAACACATGAATAGTGAGAATTGAAAGTGTCACCAAAAATTACACACCAGCCTTAGCTATACACAGGAATCTAGCTAGCTGGTTATGTGTGTTTGGAGCTTTTGAAAGCTGATTAGACCATTCAGTTTACCCTCAAAGCAAGCTGAACATCAGCCTGACCCAGCTAAAGAAGTAATCCAGGAGCCCAAAAAATGGCATTCTGTCTTGATTATATGTTTTTCAACATTAAATTTGAGCAGAAAACAATCGGCGCTATTGCAATCACAGTTTCTGAGGTGTGTGTTTGAGGGAGTTGAATGCTGAGAGATGTGATGTTGTGAAATTATGCTCCTCATTGTTCCTTGTTAAATCAATGCTTTAGCCTGGAGCAGCGTCCAAACAAATTACTTTCCACACACTGTCATCACATCCTCAGCCGTCTGACTGTCATCCACCGGGACGGAGGAGTGTGTGAACACCGTGCCCCCACGGACCTCTTGACACAGGGTCCAAACACCACACACACACGGGCCGCTCTCAGAAGTATTACAGAGGGTCTCCGCTAATGGTTGCCATGTGCAGTTTTACCAGCATTTAAGGGGCCGCCCGTCTCTGGCTCTCTGCTATCATACACTTCCAAAAACATTACCACATAATACCTTAATGCCTTTTGTGTCTGTGCCGGGGATTTTAGGAGAAGGTAAAACGGGAGGTAGAGAAGGATCCATGTTTGTTCAGGCTGCACAGTAAAACAACCTTATTGTTTTCAGCCACCCTCGTTCACCCAGCAGCCCTTTCTTTCTCCTCGTTCTTGCAGCGGCGAGGCCTGTTGGCCAGAGTGCAGTCTGCATGCGTGGAGAAGAAAACTGCAAATTAGACTTTAACACGAAAAGGATCCAGAGATTTCGTATTTTGTTTGGATAACACTTTAGCGCTGATATCCTCTGTCCAGTTGGCTGGCCTCCTCCAGCTCTGATAAATGAGAGATTCATGCTCTTTTTAAAGGCCTTATTGCATTCTAATGAAACGCCGACCACTGAAAATGCATCGTGACCTCATTACCTAGCAACCTAACAACATTTGTGCTATAAAATAGATAGTTTGGCAAAACTCTGACTGCATGAGCCACAATCAAAGCTGTTGTAAAATGGAAATAAACACATGATTGTTACTGTTTATTCTTGATTCACACAAATCTATCTAGAATATAATATATTATAACACTTTAGAATAGGTAACACTTTTTATTAATTACAGCTTTTCCTTCAATAAATTCCTAATTTGCTGCGTATTAATAGATAATAAGGTAGTTGTTAAGATTAGGTATTGGGATGTAGAATAAGGTCATGTAGAATAAAGCATTAATATGTGCTCAATTACTAGTAATAAACAGCTGTTATTCTAGTAATACGCATGTTAATGAGCAACTGGTTAAGATACTCTAAATTGTTACCAATTATTTTACTTATAAAGTTAGTAGATATGTGCGATATGTGGTTGCTTTTTAATGAAATATGCAATAAAATAATACTTTAAATTCGTAAGATCAATTATCTTTATATTGAAGTATTTCAAAATGAAAAACTATTCACTTACAGTACATGTTTTATGTTCTTCAGGCATGGAATCAAAATAAAAGCTGTTCAAAAAAGTTTTCTTCATATTTTTCTAAAGCATTACAATTATTTGGTTATTGCAAGTCATTGAAGTTATGCATATAGCTGTTTGTACATTTGCAATATTTTGATAATTTCAATATATTGTGCAGCAATAGAACACACTTTTTTGTTTATCGCAGCACTTTATTTTGGGGACCAATTCTCAATATTAAAACTATTTACTCTGACTTTGCCTCAATAAACCCATAATTTGCTGCTTATTAATAGTTTGTAAGGTAGTTGTTAACCTTAGGTATGAGTCATTTAAAATATGGTCATGCATAATAAAGCATTAATATGTGCTTTATAAGTACTAATAAACAGTCAATGTACAAGACTTAATAGTGAGAATTGATTTTTAAAATAATGTGTTTTATTTTAATAATCATTAAACTATATTTAGCTACTAGTTGTCACAATTATTTTACTATGAGTAAGACATAATGTAATAGTAAGGTTAAGTTTCGTTATTGGGTAGGATTAGGGATGTAGAATAAGGTCATGTAGAATAAGGCATTAATATATGCTTAATTACTACTAATAAATGCCTAATACTCTAGTAATATGCATGCTAAAAAGCAACTAAGCAACTAGTTAAGAGACCTTAAAATAAAGTGTTACCCAAATGATTTAGAAACTATAAGCGTAACATTTAAACATTATACACATTGGCATGAAACCAAAGAGATATAATATACATAACAAACTTTCTATTTGCTATAACCAAAGTCCAAACTGAATGAGTGGTCAAAATTATTCAGTGTTGGCATCTACACAATATAGCTACAAACTCTGATACCGGAGATGTTTGCTCACTCGACTGTTAGCTGATGACTTAATCAAATCAACAGAAGTCAGATGTTCTAGAAACATGTTATTAGAGCATTTTATAAATGCAAACGGCAGTGGTCTTAAGTAAAAAAAAAAAAAGGTACAATACAGGTATTTACTCAGGCCAAGACACACCATGAGGGAGTTTTAAAAGGAAGTTCACTGCCAACAGTGCACCTTCAGATACTGCCGTCAGATGGAATCAATGGAAAGGAAACAGTCTCTTATGAAAAGCGGCCGAGATCTTCCTCTAAGCTCTGTGAGGAGGCCTTGTTCTGGATCGAGCCTCTGTGCTGTTAAAACACTAATCTCTGTCTTACAAACAGTTGATCGGTGAAAAGTTTGAGAGATGAAAGTGATACGAGACTGACAGGAGTCTTATTCTTTACAGGAATATTAAAATCAGCCCTCGCCATATTGCTTTTGAAGCACATGGCCTGAACTCTTGTCTGTTTTCCTTTCTGTTTTATACTTCCCATTAATAATCCAAATTTGTGCATGCTCTAAAAAAAGTGTGTTTATTCAGCTATGAAGCTATGCAGTTGCTAGGTGTTTGCTTTCTGGCTTGAGCCAAAACATTGCACCCCTAAGTCTCTATAATGGGTCTGTCCTTTTCTTTTAATCAATAGCACACTTTGAAGTAGACTGCTGCAGCCAAACCACATTATTGTGTTTTATTCACAGGAAGAACGAGAAGCGATGGACTAGCTATCGAGGTCCGTTAGATTTAGTCTTCATTGTGTTTGCTTTAAGTGGGAGCAAGAAAAGACAAACTTTCCCTGAGCTTCTGACAGAGGATATTTATATCAGTTAGAAGGCCCCTTGAATGTGCCACGGCGAGGGCGGTAATTGTGTAGGCCTGTTAGAGTTGATTACTAATTTGGAAACCGACAATAGAGTGCCGATTACCCGGCACTTAAACACAATTAGTGAGAGCCGATAGGAGTCAATACCAATACCGAAGGCCTGGAGAGATAGTCAATAACTGACCCTTGCTTTGAAACATTCCGTGTAGGTTGGTATACGCTTATCCTTCCTGGCTTTTAAATGTATCACAGTTTGCATTAATACTAATTATACATTCCTAAAATATGTAGTGGTGTAGAAATTATTTTCATTTAGAAATTGCTTGCACATTTTACAATTACATTTACAAAGCTTACTCCAAAACATGCTCCAATGACTTTTGTTTTATTAACAACCTAATTACAGAAAAAAAACCTTCGTACGAGGTGGAAAATTTAACGTTACGTTACGTTACATTACATTACGTTATGTTAACTATGCTATGTTATACTATTTTATGCTATGTTTTATGTTTTTTTTAATCTCATGGCAATTTGTACATATTTTACGACCTTACTCGTATGATTTTATATGATTTGTCTAAACCCCAGTGACGGGTAGATTTAGGGGCGGGGTTAGGTGTAGGTAATTTGTACTAATTCATACGAATTGGCAACTCGTAAAATACGTAAAATACGTATTGTGTATTTGTGTAATTTTGTGTAATTGTGTAATTGTGTATTACCTCATTCGTACAAATTCATACGATTTTGGCTAAATAACGTAACTTAACGTAACATAACAATAAATATGCTCATGCTCATAGCTGATTGCTGTTAGTGTTAGCACCCTTTTGCTTCAAATGGTTCTCAAGGGTAAGTAAGAGCATCTAAACAAATCAATACAATAAAACACATGCAGGCACACAATCAATTCTTCTCCTGAAACACACTGAATGTAAACAGAAAAATAGTGTTAGATGAAACATGTCCATTTCTGTTCTAAATGTTGTAAGTTTGGATGTTAACACTCCTGTTTGTGTTTTGAGTTGGAGGATAATGTGTGGATGTATGTGAATTGGCTTTTGTGGCAATTAACAGGCCTTAATTACAGCTGAATGGAGAGTGGAGAGCTTGATAGTGCTTTGAGGCCTTCAAAAGGCTCGTCTGCTGTCTGATTGGACATTGATCTCAGTGCGGCGTCTGTAATTTAGCACACAGACACTAAGTGCCAATCTCAAATTGTTTGTTGTTCTCTCGACGAGCGGGAGCTGCCAATTAACCCCTCGTCATTAGGCTCGTTTATCAGCATTGGTAATTAAGATGCTAAACGGCGTTCACAAGACACTAGCATCTTCGTTTTCTGCGTTGAGAGGGCTGGTGGTGGGGGGATTGTTTTTTGTTTTTGTTTTTTTCTTGGCAGGATTGTGCTACATTAGTATGGCACAAGCCAGTTTAAAATAGCCAGAATACTTTTTATGTAGCATCACTGAAGTGGCAGAATGTTTTTTTTTCCTCGTCCAAACCATGAGGCAGAAGAAAGAGAATGTCTGGGAATGCGTGCCAAATTCCCAAGTCAAGAAATTTGGCTGCTATTAATAGAATAGTAAGTGATTATTTTCGAAGCAGAGAGGAATGATATCATTACTTCGTTTGGATCATTATTTAAGGAGCTCGTGTTGTCCTATCACATTTCCTGAATTACTCCAAACGTTATTATCACCTCTTTATTAGATCATAGTTATTTATTGTTTTGACTTAACCTTTATGCAGTCACTTGATTAACAACAACATCCAGGGATTGTGTTAAATGTAAACCACCGCAGGAATTATTCTACAAAATTGCAGATTATGTTTAAATTCGATGACCAAATCTTTCGTCTCATTTATTACAATGTAATTACAATGTAATAACTGTAGTACAACACAATAATAAACTTTAGGGAAACAGTCTCCATTCCTACTCTTTTTGAGTAAGCAAATATAGTCCAAAAGGGGCAATTTGTATCAATCACAGGTGTTGTGGTAACACTAAAGCCTCTGACATTCTCCAAATGTTGCATCTATCCCACCGCTGGTCTATATTCACCTTCTCTCCTCCACCTCTGATGGAAATCAGCCTCTCCGCCCAGCATGAGGCTCAGATGGATGCAGAGGGTCCGGATCAATACCAAAGGTCATTCTGCTAAAAGGCCTTTGGCTCCACAAGTCTGAAATGTCAGTAGTGAAATATGTGTCGGTGCCCTGAACCGGACAGCTCTACTGCGCCGTTTTGTGCCACATTAAGGTTGACGGAGCAGTAAACAGGTAGCTATCTAAAACACACCGGCTTGTTTTCCATTATAGAATGAAATGACGGGATGATTTTTAATGGAATTGGACGAGTGGTAGCAGATAAGGACCGAGAAATCCTGATTCTTTGAATGCCCCTGTGCAAAGCCAAGGCTCAGAGCCTTGTGTGAGTGTGTGTAGCTGATTTGTTAAGTGCAGACCTCGTGTATATGTGTGTGTGTGTTGCCAAGGTAAAGCTGGCCAGAAGATGGACGCCTGTTGCGTGTGGCTTTTGATAGAGAGTGGCAGCTGGGTGTGTGAAGAAGTGTGGAGAGCGGAGGCGGTCCGGGCCGCTGCTGTCCTCTATTCACTGGCTCTCGTTAAAGGTCCTCACCCGCTGCTTCCAATCAGACGCTCTTTGTAGCTCTCGCTCTGTGCCAACGCACCCGGCTTACAACTCACCAGCTCTGGCACATCTGTGTCTGCGGGGAGGGAGAGAGAGATGGGGATGAGGGCGGTGGAACAGCCTGGATGGATGGATAGAAGGATGGATGAGGAGTTTGTAAGAAGCCAGAAGGAAAGAACAGGCACAAATGAGATCTCTCTAATGCCGATTGTGTTTCCAAGAAAAGAAAGCACATGAAAACTTTCCAAGATATCTTTTATTTGGAAAAGAGACTCCAGTAATCTCGTATGTGTCTCTTCTAGGTCCGGTTTCCCAAACAGAGCTTAAGCCAGGACTAAGCCTTAGTTAAATTAAGATATTAAAGCAACTTTAAAAAAAAATGTTTTAGAAGAAAAATTACAGGTGTGCATCTTGACACAAAACAATGACATAGGTATGTCAGAGCAAGATATTTTCAGTTGAGAGTCTGGGACTAGCTTGAGATCTCAATATAAACATCGCTCATCGAACTGAACAAATTTGAACTGTAATTTGTTATTTTTGGAATTCTAAAAGCAAAAGTTAATGGAGAAGTTTATGAAAGAGCAGCATTTACAATGCATGTTTTAGCAAATTTGTAGGACAATTTTATGAATTTGTATGATGTGATTCATATGTTTTTGTATGCTCGGCTTATGTTTATGGGTGGATCTTCATTTTTTTTTTTTTTAAGTTGCATGTTTCTGTATGAATCACAAATTTATGCAGAATCACCATTTCTGAGATTAAGTTAGAATTGATTGATTCCAGAGATGCTTTTAACTCAACTTAAGAAATTTAATAAGTGTTCTTGAGTAAGAAGAAATTCCTTTGCTAAATTATTTAAAGAACCTTTATTTTTAAGCGAATCGAATAGAGAATCTTGGACCATATTAAATAAAATCAATTGTGGATGTGATCTTATGATTGTAGTATTGTGACATACATGCAATTTTAAGTGTGGTTACATTAATTTTGTAGGTTTATTTTGCCAAATTTGCATGATTAACTTGAACGCGATGCAAAATATGTCCACCCTTGCGCAACATGTAGTGTGTGTTGTGTCGTGTGGATTCCTATTGAAATGACTGAATTTTGCAAGGAGAAAATGCTAAGAAAAAAAAAAACTATTTGCAGTACTATAAAGTGAAAGGTACCTTAAGCAATAGTTTCATGACCCTACAAATTTTGACAGTTGAAAACATTGAAAATAAGGTCATGATCATAGCTTGCAGTGAATGTAACAATAAATTCAACATTTTTACAATTTAAATTAATTAAAATTAATAACTTTTCTTGGTCTTTCTTTGAGTCTGGGCCTAGGTTTGGTCTTGATCTGGATCTTGCAATGCATCATCAAAACACATCTTCGGTTCGTTCAAAAGTAACATTTCCTTCAGTTGCTTGGCCACAGCTTGTTGACTATCATTAGAATAGTTTGAATTGTTCAACACTTGCATCATGAGGTTGGTGCCAATGTGTGGCATACAGGAGATTAGCGTGTAATTCTGTAAATCTTCGCTTGTGACTTTTTTATGAACTCTCTCATGGATTTGTGTGGCTGATGAAGTATCTTTGCCAGCGGGCGCTTTAAGCTCGCCATATATTTTATTAGACAGGCTTGTCAAAACAGACAGCGCATTGGGCAAACAGTGGCAGCTCAAAGCACAGCTCCGTCAAGGCCTCGAGCATCGACATAAAGGTCACAGCCTCACCAGCTTCCCGAGTTTGCATCATCGTTTAGTGTCTCGTTGACCTCGTCTCGTCCAGGTGTTCAATGCCCCATCTTCTTTACAGCTCGACGGACAGAGGCGGAGCACGGCTCAGGTTAACTTCCTGTAACCCAAACTCCAAAGAGAGGGGGGAAAGGAGAATTAGTATGTACTTGCACAGAACGCACAGGCTATTGTCGAAAGTGGTGTCTTGTGTCTTGATCCCATTACAAAGGTAAATAAGAAGAGCAGAAAACTGTAATTTAAGTGTTCCCATCTCAGTTCATGCCGATGTCATGTGCTTCCCCTCTCCATTGAAGCTTGTATTGTATGTAATTATGTGATTAGTCAGGCTCTTATAACTTGCGTGGAAGTGCTTGAGTTGGTTGGTGCGTAATGGTGATGAAGTTTCACCTGGACATTGTCCATCAGAAACATACTCAAGACTGGCTTCCTGAAGTGAATGGGAGTGTTTATTGGTTTATGAGCATCTGATTGGATGAGGCATTTTAGTCAAAATCGAAGTTGACATATCTACAACATCACTTATATTTAAGCTTAAAATTTGTTTATTTGTTCAACATTGGTCTTTTATCGTATTGCTGTTGCCAAGTCAGTCTGGAATTGCTTTTGACTTCAAATCTGCTTTATGCTGTGAATAACACTCTGTGGTAAAATCATTGTAATGCATAGCTTCTTTTACCTTATTTCTTAAGTTCACTGCAGATATGGTGGTCCAAAAAAGGATTTGGACAGTCAAACAAATTGACAAATAATCACATTTACAATACGAAAATATCAAATCAATATCAAAGCAAGAAAATATACATCCCTGTTTAAAGGTTTGGAGTCAATGTGACATGCGACATACATGCATACATACACATGCATGCATGTATGAATAAATAAACAAGCAAGTAAAAATTAAATATTTTTTTAGGGCCAAATTCTCACTATTAACAAGTCGCTTATTGGTATGCATATTACTAGCATATTGGCTGTTTATTAGTACTTATGAAGCGCATCTTAATCCCTTACTTAGTAGAATATGTGCATAATATTGTATTCTATCTGAATATTTTAAAATATTTAATATTATAATATGATATTTTTTAAAGTTTGAAATCATAATTTTAGAATGATAGAGTTTTTTCACTGCATCTTTGATAAATGCAACATTTGGGATGTGGAAATTAGAAAAATTTGCAGCATTTGAAAATCCTAGACTTTTTTCTCAAAACTTTACTTAATCATCAGTTTGTTGTTTGAATCAGTTTGGATGTTAAAGCAGGTTGTTGTACTGAAGTGCACTCAAAAAATGATTTGTAATGTCATATGTCATCAGCCGCTTCAGCCACACTGGATGTTGGTGTTCGGATATAGATGTGATAGATGTGAATTTGCATACCCACAATCCTGTGTGTGTTGTGCACATCAGAGGCCCACCCTGACCTAATTAAATGCTGCTGGATAACAGTCAAGTCATAAGCTCAGCTAGCCTGGGCTTTTACAAAAGCTCAACTTTAACTTAAAGAGATTAGACAACTTTTGCAAGATATTAGCTGTTCAAAAATGAGAAAAATGTCCCTAAGCCTCTTGAGCGTGAGGGGTGAGCAAACAGGGGCTCTTTTGTTCCCGCGGAGGGGCCGGGCAGTGCCGGGCAGGGGCCTGGCTCCGAGTCGCTGTGTGCGGGACCGGGCTACACCGCTGATCCCTGCCCCTGTAAACCCAATCAGCTCCGGGAATTAGACAGGGATTAGACTCCAGCCTACCAGCACAGCACTTGAAAAAATATAAGGACTGGGGAAGGGGGTGTTCGGCCCACCCAGGAGGTCATGGCGGGAGCGAGAGGAGGCTAGTGACGCAAGGGCAGAAAAGGGAGGGAAATCGGGACCACAAAATCATTTGTGCATTAAGTCACATTTATCAGTGTGTGTGTGTGTATGTGTTTCGTTAGAAATGTGCTGCTTCACCTTTTCTAGTTTGACCGTTTTGCAGTTATTTCTAATGAGTTTTGATGAGCTTTCGTCAGTTTCTCTCAGGTTCTCACATGCAGGTGTCCTAGCAGAGTAAACACAGGTGCACTTTATCACTTTAACTATCAACAAATCAGAAACACTTAACAATGCTGTCTCATTAGTTAAAATGAACTAACAATGAGAACACGGTTTCTTCAATGTGAATCCTTTTTAATGTTATTGTATTGTTCTCTATAATAACGGCCACATTATTTGATTTTTTGGATTCAGAGCAATGACATTCAGTTTACCTTATACCTATACATTTTTGCACCTCTTATAAAATAAATAATAAATAAATAAAAACTATTATTATTATTTTAGGATGCATTAAAAGGACAAATTAAATTGACAATAAAGACATTTATATTAAAATTTATATTACAATAAAAAATATGATCTAATTAAAATAAATGCAACTGAAAAGAACAAACTGTTTTAATAATAATAATAATTACTATTCTTAATGACTGAGCACAAATAATTATCGATAATAATTAAGCAATAAATCAGCATATTCGAATGATTTCTGAGGGATCATGACACTGAAGACTGGAGTAATGATGCTGAAAATTCAGCATTTAATCACTGGAAAAAAATATTATTTAAAACATAACAGAGAAAAAAATATAGTAATATTTCACAACATTACTGTTTTTTAACTGTATTTTTGATTGAATAAATTCAGGTGAACATTAAAATAAATAAGTAAATAATGTTGTTTATTCCAAACTTTTAATGGTACTCAAGTTCATGTTAACCAGTGTAGTTAACTCATGTTATAAAATTGAACCTTATTGTAGAGCGAGAAATCCCAACAAATGGCTTTTCATCAGGTCAGACGGCTGGAGAATGTGATATCTCTGTGCGAATGTGATAATCGATGAACTCAGAAAGCCTCATTGTGGCCTGGCGTCAATCTCTTTCTCTCTGCGGTGGGCGAGCGGAGACAGATAAAGACACACAGATGCTTTGGTGTGTAACGAGGCCTGGCCCCTGTCATCACAAACCCCTCGTTGTGCCTGTGCAATCCTCACACACACACACAGTGAGATAGAGGGTGGCTAGACACAGCAGCCATGTGAGGGGTGTCATATGGAAGAGCTTTAGTCCCTGTATCATCCTATCAAAGGAATGCTGCCTACGCCTGGATCTCCCACAAAGCCACCTCATGTGTGCCAGTCCAGAAAGGTGCAGGGGACAGAGCCACTCTGCCAGCCCAGCGCACACACACATCTGCATGCAGGTCATCGTACAAGTTTTAGCCTTTACACATGACCATTTGTTGTTTCTACACTGTAAAAAATGGTAACAGAATTGTTACCTTAACTAGTGCAGTCAGATTCAGTCAAATTTAAATAGGCATTTCATACTTAACCAGTTAATTTTATATATTTCCATACAAATAGATTTTTTACATTTTATTTCATTTTATTTTATAATCTGGGGGTTTAAAGATGATATTCAATAATATCATTATTTTAAATGTGATCAGATATTATTTGAGTTTATAGTTGAATCAAGTTTGAACGAAAATGGATGAATTTTAGTAGTAGGCAAACATATTTTAAATCATAATTGATGTAACACTGACAGTTATTGAATGACTTGAAACAACACTGAACTAAATCAATCTGAATAATGACACTGTTTTCTTCTGTAGAAATTGAAGTTTTCATAATTGATGAACATTTAAAAACATTACTGTTTTAATATTAAGCCGCTTTAAACATATGCTTACATGCAGTACTTTCTATAACCCTCTAATCATATAAGTTTATTTAATACAAAACAATGTATTTTGACAGATATGTTTTTAAACATGCTTTTATCCATGTTAATAATATTTCAGCTATTAACTTAGTTTAAATATTTTTATTTATTTTTAGATAAATGTAAACACTGAACATAAATGTTTTAAGAGTAATGTAAAAAAAACAAAAAAAACCAAAACTAATTAACAGATTTTTTAAACAAAACTTTCAGTATAGAACTGAATCAGTCTTGATACATTAAGTATCTGATCTAATGACTACAACAATTTCCATATGCGTTTTGCTGTTTTAAATATTCTTGTCTGACCAATTTAAACATCCTGAAATGTTGGAGCTACCAGCTATCTATTAAACAAAGATAGAGCTGAAGTCATCTTGTGCGGACAGGTCTGATGGCCCCAGCAGCTTGACTCTGGGCCCTCAGTGAGCCTGACCTCTGAAGTGTCCTTTCCTTCAGCTCGTCCAGTTCCTGCACCTCTGCTATCTGCTGCACATTCTTTCACGTTAGCAGCATCACCCCACGGACAGCCTCTTCACCAGCCTTATGCACCCTATCTGAGACTGTGTGTGTGTGTGTGACAGCAACTATCTTGGGCTCCCAGTTAATTGGTAACCAGGGTTTTTGAAAACTGAAAGAGCTTTTGAACACGATCGTAGACCATGTCTGCATTCGGTAAGTTTTTTTTTTTTTTTGTGTGCCTAATTTTGGTTAAGGTGTGAGTTGTGAGCCAGGCAATATTTGTGTTGTGTTGCGTTTTGCCTCTAATGAGTTAAATTGTTTTAGATTTGTTAGGAGTCAAAGTTTTATAAGGACGAGATATCATTATTATCCTTGCATATACTCACCAGTCTAGTTTATTTGCATCATAAAATGATCACATTCAGCACTTCAGTTCAGTTTGTCTTTTATATGTCATTTTATAAACAGTAGAGTGATTTATAGTTCAAGGACATCTTCCATTTTTCCTTCTATGACAGTAAAATCAATATTTAAGAGGGAACTGAAATGGCATTTGTTTTCCGGCTCTGTTTCTCTCTGTTCCTCCCACACGTTTGCTGTGTTTATCTCTGTTGGTAGCTGCTTGTCACATGCTTTGGAGGGTCATTCATATTGTGTGGTGTGGGCCTGTTCAATCTAAGCGGAGTTAGTCATTCTTCATCGTCTTGTTAGGTCTGTCCTCCTCTCCCTCCATTCGACTCACCTTTAACCTCCTCTCCACTACTCATTCTGCTCATTTTCTGTTGAGCTCTGATATCTGGGGCTGGAGTGGGTCTTCAGAAAGACAGAGTTTGCCCTCAAGGCTACGCTCCATCACTTTGAACAGTAAAACAGCAACATCCTTTTCCTTTCATATGTCATTCGTAAAAACGTTATCTCAAAACCTGCACAATATCATGGGCCTGAGCGCCAGTATAGTTTCTTGCTAAATGCACATAATGATATGTGTGTTGTGGATGACGATGGGTGATTGATGAATACATTTAAATAAGAAAGTATGTAAGTCTTATTTAATATATATATATATATATATATATATATATGTATATAAAAAAATTAATTTTCATTATAAGCCAAGTAAATAATTCTAAAAGAAAACACTAATATTGGCCCACAATGTATAATGGTTTTGTAATCATATTATTTGAAGACCAAATTTAAAAATTAATTATAAAATACAACTAAATCTCAAAATTGGGTGCCTAAATAAAATAATAAAATAATAAAAAAAAGAAAAAAAAAAAGACATTTTTGGAGCTTTGGTGTTGCCGACTTTACATTCAAAATGTAAAGTTTTGATGTTTCTACTTAAAATAAGTAAAATTAACGTTAATTGAAATATGAAATATAATATAAAACATACTAAAATGTTCTCATAAAAAGTGATATCCATTTTTATTTAGTTTAAGTTGAAGTCCTAAATTAATTAAAACTACAAACAGAAACTATAATATATAAAAAGAGATGAAAACACAACAAAATTACTAAACCTTTAACATTATATGAAAATAATGCTAGGAAATATAAATAAAAAAAATAAAATATTTTAATTTTCATTTATTTAAACAATATGTTATAGCATATTAATGATTTAAAAAAAATAGCACTGCGGCTGATAAAATAATAGTAATGATAAATAATACCAATAAGGTGACACTATAATGGTTCCCTGATCACATTGCTTCTAAAACCAAACTTTGGCTGTGCAATTCTGAAAAAAAAAAAAAAAAAACAAGGACAGAAGAGAACGATAACACAGAGGCTGTTCCTTCAGTCCATTTCCACAGCCCTCCCCTCCTGTCCTTGTACCTTGATTCCTGTTTAATATAGAGACTGATGAGCCCAATTTGGCTGCATTTCTCCTACTGCTGGATGATTAATAGTGCTGTAAGGTAGCATCGGGGAGCTGTCCTCTCCTTCGGCCCTCTCGTCATGCTGATAGCTCTGCCCCGCACCCTGAATTGATGACAGAGGCTGGCCATTTGCAAATCAAATTGAGGGAGGCTGACTGTATCTCTGACACCTCCATGTCCCCTCTTTTTCTCTCAGTCTCTCTCCCTTGCTCTTCCGCCCTCTCGTTACTCCCTATTTCACTTATTTGTTAAGTGTCTCTCCCATTTGTTATGCAAATGAGACGGGTGAGAGCCGGGGGTACGACATCATCTCCAAAGCATGATAAATATTTGATCAGGCGTAATGGAAATTGTCAAGCCCGTCTAATTGTGTCACACATTATCTGAAGGGAAGTAGCAAATTTGGACATAGCCTTTGATCTGTCTCTCTTTCGTTCCTGTCTCTCTCAGCAGGCACATACGCTCATTTGCTTTCTCTTTTTCTCCCTCCATTCGCTACGTGCTCCTCGTCTCTCTGCTCATCTTATACAAGCAGAAAGCTACAGTTTAGACTCTCTTGTGGGATCACACGAACAAGAGTTGTGTCATTGAAATCTCCCTTTCCTGTGTATTTATGCCCGGTGTCCCACACTGCTCTGTACCCGGACCTTTTTTTTTCTTTGTGTTGTGCATCGCATCCTTTGAAATTTTGTTTTTTCCTGTTTAAGGAAATACGAGCCACACAGAGGCTAGTTAACCTCTCTCTTGTGTTTTTAGATGCATCAGACAAGCTTTGGCTTGCACTATGGTCTTTATAACGGATAGATCTGACCGAAATGAAATGAGCCCTTTGTCAGTTAGACTATAAATTAGCCTAACTAATATTAAAGTCAATCATTTCAGCATTCAGAGTCACTAAAACCACCATTTGAATGAAACAACTTTTACATTATAAAATAAATAAGCTAATATTCATGCATGATCCAAAATAATGATCAATATTTTGTGTTAAAAAAAGTTATCACTTTTTTCTTCAGCAAAAAAAGATACTACAACGCAAAATTGTAACATCTTAAAACACCTGTACATAATATATTATTGCTACATTACACTTGCAGAGCAATCAGTATATCAGTTAGTAATGTTGCAACTAAGTAATAAATAATTATTAATAATAAATATTATTATTGATCGATACCTATAAAACATTTTGTGTTATGGTAAATTGTTTCATTTTTTACTACTACTACTACTACTACTAATAATAATAACAGCAAAATTATAATAATATTACTAGATGTAACGGTCTATATTTATAATAGAATATTACAGAATACACAGACCATTACGTATTTTATATAATTTTCATGACACTGCACTATGTAACACCAGTGGCATACAGTTGTTCGATTCAGTATTTGCTGATGCCCCAAAGGTCAGTGTTTCATAATACATTACGGTTTTTAATGTACAGTATCTTGCTCAGGCCATCAAGTTTTCCTCTATGTCTCTACTCTCTCATCTGTGACAGTAGTCACTGTCTGAAACCTCTAATCTTTTCAACAAAGACTAAACACGTTGATTAGTTAGGAAGGAATATATCAAAGAGGAATCAGTTCAATCACCACTTGCCAGTTACGCAAAATAATCACACAATAAAAAGGACAGAAGATATTCATAGTTACACCCAACCAAAAATAGAGTACATCTTATTAATCTACAATATGTGACACTGAACCACAAAACCAATCTTAAGTCGCTGGGGTATATTTGTAGCAATAGGCAAAAATAAATTGTATAAGTCCAAATTATTGCTTTCTCTTTTTTTGACAAAAATCATTAGGAAGTTTCATGAAGATATTTTGTAAATTTCCTACTGTAAATATATTCAAGCTTATTTGATTAGTAATATGCATTTCTAAGAACTTCATTTGGACAACTTTAAATGTGATTTTTTCAGTATTTAGGTTTCTTGTAGCCAAATATTTTCCGATCCTAACAAACCACACATCAATGGAAAGCTTTCAGATGATGTATAAATCTTCATTTTGAAAAATTGACACTTAAGACCGGTTTTGTGGTACATGGTCACATATAACGTATTAAAATGATATATTATTAAATCCTGGATGAAATGAATCAAAAATAGACAATAGTATGTTACAGCTGTGCTGATATTCAATACAACAGCACTCTGCAGTTAGCCATTATTGGCTGTTTTACGCAATTCTGGCTTACTTCTGCTGTTCTATTTTAAACCTCACTGCCATACTTAGCAAGCGGGCTAAAAACTGCCACATGATTCAGACGTGATCACAGTTTTTTGACTCCAAACTGGAGCATGCTCAGCGAGGAGGCACTCGAGAGGCAGGAGCAGCACTGTTGACGCCTCTGGCTGCGGTTAATGGCTGGGTGGTGTGCGCCGAACACACTTTGTGGCAGTAAAGGTTGTGGAGTCTGCGCGCATCTGGCTCTTGTGTTACTTTCTTTGCTCGTCTTCCGCATGGCTCGGAGCGAGCTACCTGCTGAATCTCAGGAGAGCGGTGGGATATTTATTCAGCCTGCGTCCACTCTGACCTCCTGTGCTTCCCCCAGCAATGGGATGTCTAGTCGGAGTGCTGAAACGAAATTTGCGGAGGTACCGCGGGGAGCGGCAAAGAGCTCTGAGCGCTACTGTCTGACGCATGACAAATAGTTGCTCTGCGCCGCTGTGTCCCCGGAGAGGGACACCTTATTTAGGATGTCACGCGGTGAGCAGAGGCAGAGATAACAGAGACAAAGCAGGGGGGTCAGCTCAGATTACCTAGGAGACCACCTCCGTTAAAGGGTGCCATTTGTTCCCAAATCGACCTGACGACCCCCCTAATTACCAGCCAATTATCTGGAATTCGCTGCAATTCGCTGGCGCTTTAAACAGGAAAATTGCCTTTCATTCTCCGACCGCTCACCACGTCCCACCTCTGTACTGCCGCACGTGTAGTGCAGTCTCAGGTACGAGGCCTTATTTATGTGAGTGAAAACAAGCCCGCTGCTGCTAATGAAGTCGCATGCTCTGCTGAATGTTAATTAAGTGAAGGAACACATTGCATCATTAAGCATTTAGGACATAGTGGAGTGTATTATAAAGAGGCTGGCCTAGTTAGCTTATTGTGAGGCCTGGCCTCAGTTGTATTGAGATTACTTTAAACAAAATATGATTGAAAATTTAATTCCAGAACATGCACCTAGATGGTAAGAATTAATGTTTGCAAAATTCCAATTAAATAAAAAAATAAATAAATAAATAAAAATAGCATGAAGGTGCATGAACCTACAGTAACTATCATACGCAGAAGTGAATGTAGATTGGGTGATTTATTTATTTATTTATTCATATTATAAATGTATTTATTTATTACAATATGCCAGCTTGCGTGGGTTTGGATACATTTGTGTCATGCAAATTTTGTCAACAAAACAAAATAAACTTAACAGGAACATCTATTAACACTTTTCTGCTTAATAAAAGCTAATGATTACAAGCTGAACAAATGTATATTTATTCTCACAAACTTTATGATTTAGCAAAATATAGAAATGTTTATTTTGATGTGAGTATGCTAATATGTATTTATGTTAGACTGGATAAAACACTAGAGCAACTATTTTACAATAATTCATACATCATGTATACAGTATAATTATATTCTGATTTGTATGCATTAGCATTTAGAGGTTTGTAAAGATGCAATGATGCATTGTTAGACTTAAAGTGCAACAGAAACTCTACTGTGACTCAGAATGTAATTTCCCATTGTGTTGAAGTGTAGCTTATATTCATGATACATTTACAGATGTCTGCAGTTATGTAAGCATAAACCATTCTTAAAAAGCTGGCATTCTTTTTAAACTAGCTCTTAATCACTATTAAAAAGATTTCATTTAAGTGCAGTGAGTACATCATGAAGAGTTCAGTCTAAATGATTACATCACTAACCCACAAGACAATTCTCAGTAATGCAGTTAATCAACTGACCTTATGTTTCATAAAATCTTCTTTTGTAATAAAAACTCTTGACTTAAACACTTATACAGTTGATTTCAGTTTAGTCTCATTATGCAAAAATATTTGACTACAGAAAGCCACCATTGACCAATCACTGTCATGAAGTTTAGAGCACCATGTAATAAGCAAATCTGACACATAACAAATGATGTTAAAGTGCAGTGTGTGATTTTTACGCCACTATCAGCAACAAACAGGACCGCAAGATTTTATTTATTTATTTATTTATTTATTTTTGGAGGTCCCAAAAAGTGGGTTGGACGTAACTACATTGGTTCAGTCAATGGCATGAGTTTGGGGGCGTGGCTACTGTGACAGGGTGAGTGTATTAAACATGTTGGGGAAACAGTCATGATTTTCACCTGTTTGGTGCCTTTAGTAGTGCATAAGAAGAGCATATGCTTTTTTAATGAAATAATTAAGGTCAAGATGTTGAACTGACCATCATGGAGTGGCTCCAGCGGTTAGTGGTGTAGGTCCCCCGTTGGTCTGGCCAGGCATCGGAGAAGCAGGTCAGTCCCCCTTTCCCAGAATTCTTAGAGCTGAGCCCATTGTTTGTCAGGCATGTATATGGCATTGTGCTCTGAGTGATTGTGGTCTGAGCAGGTTCTCAGCTCTGTTCTGCAGGAGAACCGGCTTCATTGTTCTTCACTGCACTTGTTACCATTTACTCTCCTGCCACATCTGTTTTCCTGCTTCCTTCCCACAACACAACATGATGACTTCCTCTTCAGACCTGTTTTTCTGCCCCGCGTGAAAAATAGTAAAAATGAGAATAAATTGACAGATTTATTGATTAGTGTGTGTGTGTGTGTGTTTATCAGAAATTCCTGTCTGTTTTCTTTTTTCCTTTTGTCGTAATTTACCTACGTTTCCATTTATAGTATGTTAACTACTACTACTAATACTACTGCTGCTACTATTACAACTACTAATATTAATGCTAATATTAATGCTAATGTTAATAATAATAATAATGTTAGTAACAACAACAACAATAATAACAATAGCAATAACAATAACATTATTATTATTATTATTATTATTATACTACCGATTTATTTTTTTTCCCATTGCTGCCTCTCTTGCCTCCTCGGACAAATGATTATGATGAAACATTAACACAAAGCTTTATGGAAGTGCATTTAAATTCCTGCTGTTCAAAACTCTCCGCTGCAATCACTTTAAAAGACAGTATTTCTTTCAACTGCTTCATTTCTCCAGTCAAGCTTTCATTACAAGGATAAAACCGCTTGAGCAAATTAGGTTCAGATCCCTCTGGCTTCTCCTCTGATGTGATGTGTTGTGTGTTTCATCACTCTCGAGGAGGACTAAGTGACCGGACTGACCACGCAGGCCTTCATCAGTCATAGAGGATCATATTTACGTTAGTGAGTTCTGACACTGGGAGAAGTTTTCCTGGCTTATGTTTAAGTGGGCTTGAACATAAGTAGATTGACCCCTGCTCGCAACAAAACCAAATAAATGCACTTTTAAAAATGGTCTAATTGAGCCCGACGTTTTATTCATTTGATGCTCTTCCTTTTGTGCCAATAAAATGTGCATGGCAAATTAGAGGTATCATATAGAAGATGCTATGAAGGGAAAATGTAAATAAAAAAAATATATAGTACTCAAAGCCCATTATCGCAAAATAAACAATGAAAGTTGCATAATGCAAGATACTGACGTTAGAAAAAATACTAATAATGAACTGTGCAAGGTTTTTTTTATTCAAGATTTTTGACTTGGCAGAGTGATTTGACTGTGTTTCAGGCTTGACTGTGTCTCAGTAAGAGTTCCTGTGTCATTTATCAGCCATATAGGCAGTGTAATGAAGAAAGCCTGGCTCTTATCTCTCGTGGAGGGTGTATCACCCTCTGTGTGACATTTCTCATACTCGCCTTTCCATGTAGTGGTCATTTCTCTATAAATGTCATTCTCAGCTGAGGTTGTGATTTATGAATGTCAGAATAGGTAAGACGGCGGCAGAGTACTAGCATACTGTTCACTGCAAAGTTTAGTGTGCAGTGTCCTGCACTGATAGAGATTTGAAACAGTATTGTACATCGCTGTCACACGAGGTCCCTTGTAAAGAAAAACAGACTTTACTATAGACTGAACAGTGAACTGAATGTAATGTTTTTGAAAACTTAACTGTGTATTTACAATTAATTAAAACGGTCCACTGTTTTTAGGACTGAAGTGCATCTTTATATAATTTCACAATTATTTCTATTGTCTGTTGAAATATGTCTAAAATGTGCTAATGGATATACTGACAAGCCTTTATTAATAAAATAATAAAATATACTGTAATGCCATCTATTGAAACTTGTATTCTGTGTATTTCAATATATTATTAATTACACATTTGTAAAGGTAAGGTTGCAATTTAGTATGGTTTTCAATTTGGTTTCACTTTATTTTGATGGTCCCTTTAACATATTCTGTTGATTAAAAGTAACATTGCACCTACATATCTACTAACTCTCAATAGAGTGCTAGCAGAGTATTAGTAGACTGGTAGGGTTAGGG
>JAUMHE010000055.1:16666113-16705779 GCA_032359235.1 Enteromius mattozi
TAATTTCTCGTTTTTTGAGGTGATGATTCTGTAAGATTGATTTGTACAGAAAGTATTTTATTTTTTTATTTATTTTTTTTTATTTTATTTAAAAACATTTAAATAAATAAAGTAAGCATAAAGGTCAATCCCCTAAAATAACTGAGGGCCGTAAACAAATTGTGTATGTGTATGTATATGTATATATATATATATAACATATACAATTGTGCAGGTTTATATGAATTAGCCACCAAAAAAACAAACAAACAAACAAAAATAAAACACTAAGATTTTTTTGATTTTTTTATGTATTTGTGCTTTTTGTGATTTGTGATATTGCAAATCTTTTAAAAATACATTTTCCTTTATTTGTGTGTGAATAAGTCTATAATTTTAATGTACACTGCAGGAAATGTAGATGTTTGTTTGAGCATTATGTCTGATGCATAGTTTAATTTACAAGCACAAAGCATAATTTTTGCTAATAAATAAATCTTTACCAGTACTCCAAAGATTCTCAACAGTTTTTTACTGGGGCCTAAATTTCACATGTGATTTGAATTCTTACCATCCCGTCCTGGTTTTATCCACTTTTTTTAATGGAAAGCACTTGCTAAGAGCACAAATCAAATGGTAAAATCTATTGGATCAAGTTACTGGAACCAGTTTTTCTGATATGTCTGTCTCCTCTTTCAGCTCTCATAGCTTATTCAGGTTTATCACTGACGTGAGTCCTGAAATCTCCCGTGTCTCAGGGAAGACAAGAAAAGGGTGGAAGCTGGGATGGAGGAGCGCATTAAAAGATCTTTTTTTCTCCACTGTCATCTTTCAACTTGATTAGCACTTGAAGATGTAAATCCAAAATCCCACTGTCTGTCAGGCTGTCCCATCAAAAGCTGGCTGAAAGGGGGAATAGAGGAGAAGTGGTTGAGAGAGGCCCAGCCTCAAGTGGCTGGTCAGGCCCGGCTTGTCAGGGTCGTCCTTGAGTCTGCATGAGCGAGGGGTTCCCAGGGAGATGGAGTCTGCTCGCAGACACACAGGGATTAACTTTTCACATGGCTGGGGGTCCGTGCCTCAAAAGAGCTGACAAGCAAACAGCTTTATTAAAAAACAGAGAAGAAGAGAGACTGAACAGGAGGAAGTGACAGAGGAGAGGGAGAATTCTTCACATGACGGTCC
Source organism: Enteromius mattozi (assembly GCA_032359235.1). Classification (NCBI taxonomy): domain Eukaryota; kingdom Metazoa; phylum Chordata; class Actinopteri; order Cypriniformes; family Cyprinidae; genus Enteromius; species Enteromius mattozi. The sequence continues at coordinate 16,667,275 of JAUMHE010000055.1, forward strand.
TGAGAGAGGATTTCGGCTCTACAGTGGCCCTGCGCCTTCTTGCTTTCTTTCATTTTTCCTTTTTTTTTTTTTTTTTCTCGCTCTCTCTCTCAGAGTAGTCAGTGCGCGTAGTGTGTGAAACAGGTGGTCAAGTCAAAGGGGAAAAAAAGAGATAAAAAGGGTGATAATTGCCTAAATAATTATTTGAAATAATTAAGCATTCATAAAAATAAATTATGGATATTTCTGTTAACTCTAAAACAAAACACAATAAAGAGCAAAAGTATAAATACAGATAAAACTGGTACACCTGTAAAATAATAATAACAGAAAATTCCTTCATATGTATATGATACATTGTGCCCTATTTTTAGAGATGTATTTGTATGTATTTGTAGATGCATATTTTAATATTTGTATGATAAACATTTATGTAAAATATGTGTGTACAGGTAGTTTGCACTTTAAAGGAATAGTCCACACAAAAATGAAAATTAAACAAACAACTATTTCTTAAAAAAAAAGGAGAAACTTTGCAGTACACTTTTCAAAAATTTACAGACATTTCCTAAAAAAAAATTCACAACCCAGTGTGTTTTTCAAAATACAGGCAAAACGTTTGTTAAAATAAATAAAAAAATAATAATAAAAAATAAACTTATATAGAAAACACAGTACTTTGAGCCATATTTAATGAATATTTACAGTAAAGCCATCAAAAGATGTTTTTATAAACATTTGAAACTTAAGTGCTTTGTTTCTTAAAAGACTTATATTTTGACACAGAAGAGTCGTTATCATGGTCAAATGACCTTAATTGTAATTGTTTTTGTTAGGGAAGCTCTGATTTATTCAAAGATGACTGATTCCCTCCATAAACAAATCAGCACAGCAGCTGTAGACGGATTGTTTTGACTCCATGTGATAGTAGATCAGGAAATCAAGTCTGTTTACGACAGGCACTTAATATGGCCTGTGGCCAAGAGCGGGACAGGGAGGTCAGTGTGTAGGTAGTAGAGTATAGCCTTTCACTGCTACAGAGAGATAACTCCACCTATCTCTGTTCTAACATAACCACAAACCTGACTGCATTTCAGACACTAGTCGCAGATCTAGCACATGTACATTAATTCTGCATTCTGCATTTTGCATATTTAGGTTACAATTCAGTTAGTGTTCAAAAGTTAATGAAGTCATTTTTATACATTTTCAGAAAAGAAAAAAAAAAGTAGAAAAGCTGTCACTGGAGTGATTCTGAGTTTTGGGGTTGATGCATTAAAAATATCAGAGTTAGTTAAATAATCTAATTAATGTATTTAGTACATTAATTGTATCTAGTAGTAATAAAGTAAAGTTAATTTTAAATTTACAAGTTTTTTGTTAATAAAGCAGGCCCAGCCAAGGTCACAAAATTTTTTATATGTTAATGTACATTTGTAACACTATATCTTTACTTTGATATTGAATTATTCTTAGTTATTTTACAATAACTGAGGAAGCAACAATTTATCTGTGTGCTGGTACTTTTTCCTCTTTTTCAAAGTTGTGAAAACACAGTCATGTTTTTTTTTGTTTGTTTGTTTGTTTTTTTGTGTGTGGAACAAATGGTAATGAAAAAATCATCCAGTTACCAAGTTATGACAACTTCCACTATTGCTAATTCCTGGAAATGTGAAAAGTGCCCGTTGTTGATTTACATTAAGACTATAAATATAAATGTATATTTCTGGCTTGGAGAAACAAATTAGACATTACATCAATCTTGTTCATAATTTCCTACCTGATATTGCTGCCTGATGACTACACATTCATACTGTTTTAATTAGACTGCCTGCCCTTGAAAGCCATTGTATAGTTTGTCCGCTGGCATTGAAGGGAAGGATTTGGTGAAACGCTATAGGTGAAGTTCTTAAGAATCTACGGTTGCATGCTTGTTGGACAGTCATAGCACACCTCTCATAGCCTCCTCTGCCACGGCCATCACATTTCAAGATAAAACCCTCTCAGTCTTCTGTCCGGTCACTGTATCCCGCGCAGGGCGGCCATGCACGGCTCCTGAATACTCTCACAGAAAGCTGATCTTCTCATGGCCAGCGAGCAACGTGGCAACAATAAGCAACAATCTGCTTTTTCTTTCCTCAATGCACTTTTTCTGTGCTTTTCAGTGAAATTCAACGCTATCTCATGACCAATTCGTACATATTTTATGAGGTGGCTAATTGATACAAGTTCATACGACCTCACTTGTACGATTTGTCTAAACTCCAGACATGGGTAGGTTTAGGGGCAGGGTGTAGGTAATTCGTTCAAATTCATATTCAAATTGCGCAACTTGTAAAATATGTATGATTTAGCAAAAAAGTGAGATTGTACGTATTCGTACGAATAAGCCACCTCGTAAAAAATGCACAAATTACTGTGAAATCAGGCTGTTACTTTTACAGGTTACAACACTGTCATTTAAAAACTTACTACTTATGGTATGCCATTATATTTTATGTAATGTACTATGTTAATGTGAATTTATTATTGTTTATTAGCAGTTCTGAAGCTTTTAAGGTGCTGTTGCAATTTTTGGACTTTACTAAAGCATAAAATGCCATAATAAATTTGAAAACAAGCTAAGTTTACAGATTGTCATCTACAGTATAGCCAGTTAAACAGCCATTCTACTTTAAAAGGTGTCTTCCATTTCAGAATGTCTGTTTTTGTTTTAGTCTGTGTGACTCCGCCCACTCCTCCAATTTAACCAATGGGATTGCCCCGGCTTGCTAAATGGTGAAAACACATCGTATTGCAGCCATGGAGGCCAGCAAATTAACTGTGTCTAAGATCCCATACTCTATCGCACAATAAAAGCCTCATAAACCAGCTAAAAAGCTCTAAAATAAAACAACTCAAATCAACTTACAGTGTAAAGTTTGCCGTCTTCCACTTGCATGTCCTCAGTCTGGCAACCCATGTGAGCATAGTGTCTGTGGAGGAAAATATAAAATAAAAATCTCAAGGGGATTTGAACAAATACCACATAACTTTAGTAGTCTCTCGAAAATGTGCTACTCACAATACTGGTGTCTTTAATATCTTCCCCTGTCATGTAGTTCTCGGGGTTTGTCTGGGTTTCTCCATCTGCTTCTGGCTGTTTAATGGAACTCAATAGCACGTCCTCTGACCTGCATTTAAAGGCTTTGTGGTTTCCTAGTAAAAACCAAACCCTGAAAACGACATCGACAAACTACGATTCTCTCCCGCACGCTGCTCCTTTTGCTCTAACATTGTGTCATCGCTTGTGGTCTGAATTTCTTCAAATTGTCTTTTTATCTGGAGCGAGGATTACCAACTGTTTGAAACGCAATTCAAACCTGTTTCCCTATGAACTCTTAGCACTTAACTTAGCGAAGAAAGGCCTTGATTGCTTTAATAACAATACGGTGGCCTGGGAAGTGAGAGGTGCTGGAGAGGCCCTACAGAGGAGCATATTAACACGCATAAGGAGGAAATCTGCTCTGGGGAGGTTGATTAGGGTCAGAATGAAGTGTCAAAAAGAGAGAAAAGAGATATACAAATACCTGAGAAAATAGACTGAGCAAGCCATAATTAGAAAGCAGAAATGCACACACACACACATGTGTGACCATGTCTGGTCAGCTATCCTTGCCATGAGCGTAATGGTTTTTATACTATATAGACAGTATATATCGCCCTACATCCAACCCTACACCTAACCATACCCCTTACAGGAAACTTTCTGCATTTTTAGATTTTTAAAAAACTTCATTCTGTGTGATTTATTAGCTTCTTTCCCTTTGGGGACCTCAATTTAGTCCCCATGAGTCTGTGTGTATTCAGGTTGAAGTCCCCACCAGAATAGAAAAACAGGCACACACACACACACACACATACATACACAAAAAAGTGGTTATTATCTGTTTTGTGCTTGAAGATCTAGACTTTTGCACAATGTATCAATATTGTCCTTAAAATTCTGCATTGACACAAAAGTAAAATGGTCAATCTTGGTTTTGAAATAACTTTTAAAAAATTACTAATTTTATGCTCTAATTAGCCAATAATTATCATATAATATGTCATGATCAAATTTAACCATGTTTATGACTGCAAGTTAGTATACGTAATGCCTGTCCATGCTGGAATCTGGTTCTGTCAGGAGATAGATTAAAACACTGATTAAAAGTAATCATGGACCTAATATAAAAACATGAACATAAACAAAAAATATTACATCAGAAAGGCCAAAGAATAACAACCCTTTTTTGAAAATGTAATAATATATTAATATATTATATAATATTAAATAAGTTATATATATATATATATATATATATATACATTTTTTCCCCAGTTGAATTAATTTTTTTGCATTCAGCAGTGTTTTGTTTTTTTCTATAAAAGTAGACCTGCAGTCCAGCCCGCTGGTCGAGAAGCGCTATGATCTCTAGCTCACACACACTCTCACACACACATACAGACACACACTCACATATTTTCAGTGCAACACAGGCTTATGAAAAGCAGCAGGGATTGTTCTTGAATTAGGAAAGTCAGGGGCACCTAAATAGGGTCTGAAAAAAGTAAAAGGGAAATGGGGGGTCAGGCCTGGATTGTGCTTGAATTAGCCCGACTATTCAGGTCCTCCTGAAAAGCTTCTGGGCTCTTTCTCCACAAGCAAATTGGGAGGAAATCTGGCTATTGTCACGTGTTTTGAAGTGGCTGGGGCTTTAGCGAGGTGCTTACCTACAGATGAAAGTTGAGACAATGGAGCCGCGCGGCGCAGGCTAGGGAGAGTAAGAGAGAGAGAGAGAGAGAGAGAGAGAGAGAGAGAGAGCGCTGGAGGACAGGTTTTCAGGAGGAGGGAACAGCTTTAAAATGATGGCTTACATGCAGCACAAGAAGGAATGAACTTGGAACTCTAGTAGTTTTAATCAAAGTGAAGACAACTGTGTCTTATTTTAACTAAGAGTTCACTGTATGTAATATTAGTTCTGAAGTTCAAAACATATTTTTTGATCTAATATGTATCACACATTTAAAAAACAATCAAAAAATGTTAGAAATACATTTTAATAGAATATATTGTTGTCAGAAAACGAAATGACAAAAAAAAGGGTGAACAATGTGCTGTTTAAATTTTGAAATACCTTATTATTTTTATAAGCATTCCATCATTTTTGTATATATATGTATACAGTAGTCAATATTTGAAGGGGATCATAAAATTCATCAAAGTTGTCCTAAAACAAGAATGGGTATTGTTTTAGTCTTAGGACAAATTTGATGAAAGGTTTTGATCCACTTCAAATGTTGACTACTGCAGTGTGTTTTAGAGTTAACAGGAATGTCTGTAAAATTAATAGATAATATCCTGGCATTTTATTTTTAGTGTGGGTGTGTGTGTAGTGAACTACAACTTTGAAAATTCTTAAAAGTGGTTAAAAAGTTTGCTATAACATTTTGTTCACTGTGTTGCTTGCTTGTAGAAGTTTGTGCAATTCTAAAACTTTGTCAGACTGGTTGAGCTGACTTTGTGTAAACATATTCTTAAAGCAAACATGATGACTCTTTTAAATAAATGGTCTTCACTCTACGGACATCGCCAGGATTGCTGTGTGGCAGAAAATAAAAGGATAGGATGCAAAGGTACTGTTAAGTTTTACTTCAGATTTTAATCTCTGTAAGTTGTTGGTAAATCTAGATAAGTTTCAAAACTTTCTGTTCTTTGAAAGTGGAGTTTGTCACGATACTACATCCATACCAGCGAGTTTAAATAAAATGTTAAAAAGTCATAGTCCTTTAGTTTTGTTACTTTCTTGACCTACATTTTGTGTCCAAAATCCCCTCACATGAGGGTTGTTACTCACTTTCACTTGTTTCACTGTTTTACTCTTGAGGGACATTTGTCAGTGAGTAAAAGTGTCTTTTCTGTCTGTCTGTGAGTTGTGTCCAGTCCGTGGGCCTTCACCTCGCCCCTCCTGAGGCAGTCCATGTTTTTCGTCACCGCCCATACCCTCTTCCTCTCTTTACACCCCTGAGGTCTTCCGGAGCCTTCCTCAACATTCTGCCCATGTCCACACTCTCATTAATCAACGTCAAGCTTCAGCTGGAGGACAAGGCCAGTATTCTGTGTGCTGCCCCCTCAGACGCTCATACAACTCATTGTTCTGATTCACATGGGCAAAGAAACGGCCCAGAGTCTGACATGAAAGGGATGAGACTGAGAAAAAAAGAAGAGGAGGCATTTCTGCATCTTTCTCTCTCTTGTTCCTTCCCTCAGCACTCTCTCCGTCTCTCTGTTCATTTTCAGATAGTATATAGAAAGAGACAATCGCTTTCAAGAATACATTTAGGTCAGTCTACGTTTGCCATTTGTGTGCATTTTATATGTTAAAAAAAATAAATAAATAAAGTAAATAAATAAATACACCCATTAACAATGAAAAGCATTACATAAATATTAATTCATCCATTCATTTATTAAAAAAAAAAAAATAATTCTTTAATAGATAAAAAATATATGGAACTAAATGTATCATACTGTTTAAATTATTTTCCATGACTTAATTAACTATTAATAATTTAATAAAATTTTTATTTATTTATTTTTCTCTATCTATCTGTCTATCAATCAAATAAAATTTCAACCCTGTTACCATGATTTTGAATGTCAGACAACTGAATGAAAATAAATAAAAAAAAAAAATAGAAATATCAACATTACATTGTAGTATAACAATCTTGAGCACAATACTTGAACATCAAATTAATCTGTTCCATTTTTGTCTCTGTTACCATCAATGCTGTTACCATTAGATTAATATAATGTACTTAGTATTTTGTTTTAATGTTAAAAAAATAAATAAATAAATCTAACTGTAAAAGGCACCCATTTCATAGAATGACCCATTTACAGAAATGAAAAACAGCTATTGAGAGGATGAGAAAAAAAGAGGGGGAAGAGAGAGAGGAAAACGTGGAGAGAGAGGCGACGTGTATGCCACTCTTTGTCCTGTGTTCATTGTCCGTTGTTTGTCATTAACCTTTGCTGTAGCTCCCGGATGGAGCTGCCACTTTTTATACAAAGACAGCACTTTTTTTTACCACCCTGGGAAAAAAAGCATTTAATCATGTCTAGTGGGAGAAAACTCAAACATTTTTGAAAGGTTTTATGCTGATGCAGAAAGTTTTGACAGACAACAGAGTGCAAAGATCTGATCGGACACCGTCTGTGGTTTGAATGAGCGAGACAGAAAATAATTTGGGCCAGCAAGCCTGACCATTTCTCTTTCTCTCCATCTACCTTCCCGCCCTTTCTCCGTGCTGTCACAGTGTCCTGTCTATCAAAAATAAGTCCTTTAGCTCCTCGCTCACGATCCTGCTTATGAACGGGGTTTGATGCGGGAAACACGGAATCTTGAATTTGAAAGGAGTTCATGCTTGTCTTCAGCTGTAGGTGTCAGTCGATGTTGGTGTTATTATGCATGTCTCCGTCAAAATGCAAGCATAGGAAGATGACAGACGTGAGAGACGGCACAAGGGTGACTGATGACCCCCCCTCCGGGTCCCGTCAGCCCTGTTACTCCAGCCGGTCACATGCCACATTGTGCGACTGTTCACCAATGGACCTCTGTCCCTGACACCGAGAAGCAATCAGTCTTTTCATCTGTGCACTCTCACTTTTACACACATACAGTTCCTCTAGGCACTTACCGGCTGGACATTGGGGTGGGGGTAAATTACATTGCCAATCAATCTTCTCCAGCGACTTGATGAAAGCTGTCTAAACTTTCGCTCTTTAACTAACCCTCTGAGGTCTATTAAGAATGCCCAGCGTAAACTGGACAAACAACAGTTGAGATTAAAAGCCATTCGCTTCTGCTAGAGGTGCTTGAGAAGTGGTTTCTTAGGGAGAACGAGCGAGCACAGTTAGATGCAGAAAACATTGCTGGTAGTGGTAGCTGGTGGTTAAGCCATTTTTTGTTGTTGTTTTCTCAGCAGTGCCACCTATTTTCGGTTGACTTTCTTCAAGCTGTCTGACTTCAAACGTGAACATTAGTGAGTGTTCTTTCCTAAAGAAAGCAAAAATGTTTGGTACTGTTTTTTGAAGGTGTTGTTGTTACAGTGTAATTACTCATAGGTACTGAGTCTGACTGAACTTTAGTGCACAAGTTGTCTCAATGTTTTTGAGTCACATACATGAATAATATTTCAAATGATGTCACTTTTAGGGGAAAATTTGCTATTACTTTTCTAAGCAATAAGTGGCTAAAACGGGCAATATTTTCAGTGCTTTCTAATGACTCATAAAGGACAAGCAGTGCCACCAATAAAGACATATTTTTTTTAGATTTTCTAAAGAAAGAATGGGATAGAGATCGAAAGAGATCTTTGTGAGGACCCTCCTCTCTGCGCTTTTGGCTTAATCTTGAGTTATTTTCTCAGTGAAAAGAGGGCAAAATACCATGACGGTCGCAGAGCAAATTTCCCCATGCCCATACACGGTATTAAGATGTCTCTGATCCACAGCGGCCTGCTGATCTCCCCTGTTGTCTTCTTCTCGCGCTCTTGTCTGGGACGGTGGCCAAGTGCCACCGAGGACACCGGGCCTAATAAATCATCCCTATTTCAACATCTGCAAGGCCCAAAGGCTACCCCTGACCACGACGAGCTCTTCTCTTTCTCACCGGGAGACTCCTCAGGGATGACAAACCCAGCATTGTCTGAGCTCCAGTGAAGAGGAGGCTCTCTTCTTCTCAACCCGTTTGACAAAAGGCGTCTGAAGGCCAGCTTTAGCCTGCCAGCCTAGATAGCTGGCTCTCAGCAGGAAAGACTGCTCCCTCTCTTTCTCTCTCCCGCTATCCTTCGCCCTCTCTCTCGCTCCCGTCTTTTAATACTCTCCTCCCGCGGAGGTCAGTGGCTAGGCCTCGTCCTTTCATTCCCACTGCACTCTCAGGAGAATATAAAGACATCAAGTGCGGAGGAGGGGAAAGAAGCCAAAATTGGCAGAAAGAGATATTAGACATGGCTGTCACCGCTATTCTGTGGCCACTTTTCATGCGAAGTGTCGTAAGGCGAAGAAGTGGGGAGGGGGGGAATAGATAAATAAACAGCATGGCGGAAAAGTTGGATCTGGGGCTTGTCGCATTATTCATTTTCAAAAATGGGCAGAAAGGGGATGAAAAAAATCCTTGACGACGCCAATTACGTAGAAGAAAAGGAGAAGAAATCAATTCGTAGTGTTTCGACATTGTATACTTGAGAACTAAGCTATTCATTGGCTTTTAGTGTGCTGCTCCAAGCCAGCATGGGGCCTGATGTGATTATTTGTGTGTGTGGCTGCGAGAGTGCATTTTTTACTGATGCTAAAGGCGAGTATAAAAGGACTCGATTGGTTAAAAGGTTTTCAGGTATGCTCTTCTGCATTTTAGAGATCGTTTTGTAGGCGCTGGGTATGTTAAAAAAAATATTTCTGCACTGACCCACTGTCTTCCACCTCAAAACATTTGGATTTCCAATTAACTCAAGAAGAATTGTGAATTTCCTGCTGGCAGACAGGCCTTGATGTCTTAATCTTCAGCATGTCAGTGCCATGAAAGGCGGCATTTGACAGTGTTTCACAGCATTGAACATACCCCCAAAAGCCACCCAGCGACTCTAAAGAGGGTCAGGCCAGCGGGCACAACACCAGTCCCGACTGTCTCTTCTGTGCAAAAGCAGCATATAGTAACAACGTACGTATTGTCTGTCTGGAGCTGCCTCAGAGTCCCAGGGCTCCTCGGGGGACTGGAGAGCACAGGAGATCACTGTGACTTGTTAGCCTTGGCCTGCAGACATTTGGACAGAGTGTTGTTCTTGGATAGAACAAAGAACAGAATATAGCAGTATTAAATTTGCGAACAACAGTCACAAAATATATGATAATAATGACAGTAAACTGTCCATAGCGCTTTTTTTCCCCTCAGGCTCCAATACAAGATGGTTTTGCGCAATTAGTTGGTCAAGTATATGCATTAACAGATGAGGTTTGGGAAAAGTGAGCAGATTAATTAAGCACTGATTAAAATGTTAAGCTACTCATAATTAGACTGTCAGTTCGTATGCATTTTATGTAAAATTTTGTTTTATAAAGCGTACATTTACTTACGTTTTACATGCACTAAAACATACAATACTGACGTATTTTCAGCATCTAAACATACAAATTATTGCGGATTTTCAGCTTTTTAACATACAAAACTGACGTATTGACTACACCTAAAAATGGATCCTGATGAATATTGAAATCGCGGCATTAATTTGATTATTTTTGTGGTTTTATTTTTAGTTGTCATATCAATGACCTTATTTGCAACTGCATTATTAAACTGTTAACATTACTTCATATGAAATGATAACGTTTCATTCTGTTCTGTGATTTCTGCTGCCAGCTCATTTAAAAAAATAGGCCTTTATAATGTTAAACAAGACTTCACATAGTAAATTAGTTAATTGCCATTTAATGTTTATGTGCCATGGGCCAGAAAAGGAGTTTTCTCTGACATGCTGTGAATACACAAAAAAATGTAACAATTACAAAATGAAACCATTTTAATCATGCACTGTAATCCTATTCTTTTGCATCCATGCGAGGAACACAACCAAATCCAAGCCTTTATTCGGCAATCTTCATCCCTATTTTGGAGCAGTGAGAGAAGACGTGACCATAAACAGCAAAGCCTGTGCCGGACTGACGCATTCGTTACAAATTCAAATGTTGCCCCTTCAAACTACAGGTTTTATGGCAGGATAATCGTACGCTCATTGGCTCTCGCCTGCGTTAGTCATAGATTGCGACATGCCGTGTTACCGGTGAAGTGTATTCGAATGATGTGCGCGTTCACTAAGAGAGTTCACTAAGAGAGGATCGGGAAGATAATCTGGATGATATTTTCAGCGATTAACAACACATATTCTGCTTTGGACCTTACACAAACCTACTGTATTCCGCCAGAGAGCACTGTGGCTGCAAAACATCATCATTTAGGTTTCTTTTGGTACTTTGGTATAAATAAGTGATTGTAATTACATCTCTCCTGCATATTTCGGTCAGTTGCGTTTTATATTCTTTTATATTTGCTAAAAATTTGGTAGGTTTAGGTTTGGGGGTAGGTTAAAAATCTCTAAAAATCTCAATCGCTTATTGATAAAATGATAGAAATGCATATTTTCCATTAAATGGGTAGGTTTAGTTTTGGGGTAGGTTAAGGGTGCTAAAAATCTAAATTACTTATTGACAAAACGATAAAATATGATACAAATGATACAAATACACTGATACAAATCTTAATTATATAAAAAATATACGCAACTATTTTAAAACGTACAAATGGCTACGTATTTTTTGTTAAAATACGTAGCCATTTGTACGTTTTAAACGTTAAAATACGTCTATATTGTAAGTTTTAGCAACAGTTAAAAAATGTACGAAAACTTATGTTTTATGCTTGTAAATGTAACATATTAATACCTACCTTTAAACATGAGAACAGACTGACATAGTAGGTACCCCATACTTTAGCTAATTTACAGCTACCCTAAAATTAACTTTGGTTAAAAAGAAAAAAAGTTATTCGTGCAGTAGCAGTATGTCTCACAGAGTATGTTATGATAGAATTGTGGTTATACAAATGGTATTCAATAACCCAATCCCCCACCTTCCCAAACAAACAACCTAGGCTCATTGGAAATAAGTGCCTCTTCATACATTTCTGCAAAACTGAAAAAAACGTATCGTAAAAATGTATTGAAACAATTTCCAGTTGAAAAGAACACTAAAGGCAGTAAAACTCCCACAACTTTAATTCCTTTTCACACCAAAGTATGATTTAAAGGTACGTTTTTAATTAATAAAGGTTCATTTTCACACAATTATTGTAGTTGCAGAGTGTTATTGAATGATGACAAAAAAAACATTGTTAACATCCTGCAAGATTTGAAAACTGATACTTTTGAATGTTGTCGTCAGGTTTTCTACTTCAGTAGGTTTACTTGGTAGCTCACATGATAAGGCATTGCACTTAGGTGGTGAAAAACTCAAATCAGTTCAAATCCCATGTAAAATGGTTCAACAAAACAGCTCAAATCAGCATAAGGAAGTTAAAATAGCACAGTTGCATCAGTGAATAAGTTTTTACATTTCTTTTGTATTTGTTATAACTATCGGGTAGGTTTAGGCTTAGATTTGGTGTAGAAGATATTTCCAACATGACAGAGCATTAATCTTTAGTGACACTCACTGGATATTGGAATTCTGAATGGCCGCAAGACGTATCTCAAACAGCATTGAAACACTGCAATGAGGGTACCAAAATAATACCATTATAAACCAATCTACTGTAAAATGCCACGGTTATGTATTAAATGTGTGTTTTAGTGCCACTCTCTGGATATTTCACTTGGAAACTGCGGTGAAATGTGCAGCAAGGTACATAAATACGGGGTTGCAGAAATGTATGTAGACAGCAACTGTAAAATACAGTTTTTTTTATAGCTTGTCATTTCATCAAATTATGTCTGGTTTTACACAAGTGTAAATATGTTTACAATGTGCAAAAAAGAAAAGTGATGTAGTAGTTTGTTACTCTATGGCGCTTTGCTACTTGGTTGAAATACACAAAATGATGCTCAGCTGTTGTCACGCTGGTGGCATCTGTAGTTACCTTTTTTGTATCACTACTTTTAGTTGTACTTTTAGTGTTTTTAGACAGATAGTGTGTTCTGGAAAGCTACAAGCTATTAGCTTACTCAGTAGGTAAGCTATCATTTAAAGAAGTAGTAAACTAAATTACAAGCTGCTAACTAAAATATAAACCATGTGACTGAAAACAATTGGCAACCTATATTGCAGCAATGTCAGGGTGTCTAGCTACTGCTACGCTGATGCAAACTGTTTTTAAGTTATTATTAGTACTATCAAATAATATACTGTGTATATTTATTATGCATGTACAAATACAAACACATGCATGTATTTAAGAAAAACATGTTACGTTTATGCATAAAATATATTTGTACATAATATAAAATGTAATAATATAAACATATAAATGCATATATATGTAAATATTTTCATAAATATATATGTACAGTATGTGTGTATTTATAAATATTTATATATATATATATATATATATATATATATATGGTACACACATATATTAACTAAACAAAAAACATTTATTTTGGTTGCAATTAATGACTACAGATAATGTTGTATAATGAAGTACAAAACAACACTAGATAGGTGTATTCTCTGAAGAAGCTATTTGGATTCCTAAAGTATAAGTTAACAATGAGCAGATCCTTATACAAAGAGTTTAGAGAAAAAGTGTAGCGAGAGAGCAAGAGAGTGTATATTTATGTGAAAGAGAGAGACCCAATGTCACTCAACATTGTGAGGCCACTTCCATGGGAAACACTGAGCTCATGCCCTATCGCTCCTATAATGGACACTTTGAGGGGATGGGCTTCTCTGGTAGGTCCCCAGGCCCCGATAAAGCAGAATTCCTGTCTGGATGCAAACCCAAACAACATTAGCGGCCACACCGCAGCCTTGCTCCCCCAGCCCCCTTATGCCGCCCTGCCCTGGCATTGAGCAGAGGCAGATTCCTCTGTCTCTCCCATCAGCACTACAGCACTTATCTCGGGATAGTCGACAGCGATAACGCTCTTAACAACAGCTATGTGCCACCCTGACACATTGGAGAGGGTCTGAATCTTTGACATCTCAGCTCCCCACCCCTACCATATCCTGGTCCAACATTAACACTGAAAAAGAAACTGCTCTTTGGCAGAAGGCCTTAGCTGGTCTCCTTGCTTGTTATTTCACAAATCGCACCGTAACGTCTAATGCTCGCCACAGGAGTGTGTCATCGTTACTTAACTCAGACTGGATTTGTGTTTTCTCATTGGAGGTATGGATGAGTTCTCACTCAGCACTGCCAGATCGCAGCATCCCGCCGCTGGCCACATCCATAAAAGCCCAGGGCCCATGAAGCAACATGGCTAAGCAAGCCGTGCGAAACGTGTTGCCTTTTCCTTTTCATTGCCCTCATTTTCATTCCTCTCTCTCTTTTTTTGATGTTTTGGTTCGGTGTGGGTGTAAATGTAAAAACAGAGAGAGAGAAAAAAATGGCCAGGGTTGCTTTTGCAAAACAATTTCCCTGCTGATTACTCTACTTACATGACGAATGGAAAGTTCCAGTGGAGTTAAGATGCTGTGTACCCTCATAAAATGATCATTCAGCATAAATGATGATGGGACCATTATAAACCATAGGTCAGGCAGAGGCGTCCGGGGCTGATGAGATTCTCACCCCTCGAGATGCCGACAATATGATGACGGCGTCCATAGTAACAATTTAATACTATCACCCATAGTAGAAAAATGGCAATCGGAGGGGGTTTGGTAATTAGATCTGCTTCTAGCTGGGTGTCAAGTCATCTTAGATATTTTTAAAATTCGTCTGAGAGTTTGTCCCCAACAGATAAACCAGTAATCACCTTGCTCGGGGGCTGATAGGGCTGTTTTGTGTTATCTAGTGGCTAATAAAGTCATTTGTGATGAGCCGAAGTTCACGCTCAGAGACGCGTCGGCAGACGACACCTGTCATTAGAGCAGATGTCAGATGTCAGTCTTTTCCATATTAGGGAGTAGTCGTGCTCTTTGATGTAACGTCGATGAGCAGTATTTATCGATGATTAATATTATCCTAGCATAAGGTCAAGTATGTTTTCGTTATGATCCTGTACCAACGCTATTCCTAATAATAGAAAACAAGTTACGCTTTATTTCGATAGTTCACTTTAGACATTCTACTAACTATTAGTAACTACATGTCGAATAATTCTCATTAGTTTGCGACTACAGTACATGTCTACTAACTCTCAGAGTAGACTGTTAGGTTTAGGGTTAGTAGAATGAGTTGACATATACTTCCAAAGTTTCTGATTGTTGTCAGTGTGTTGTATGTTGTGAACCCATCAAAATAAAGTGTTAGACAATGTTAAGCAGTTTATTAATACTCTAATGACTGCTAGTTGACATGTAGCTGCAAAGTTACTTACTGTTAGTAGAATGTCTGAAGTGGACTATCAATATACAGTGTTACGGTAAATATTTATGTACGGAGATTCTTCTCTCACTAGAGGGCATAACCATGCATTGATCTTTGCTAGAGAAAAACAATTGACAAGCCTTTTGAAGTGATCCCTAAACGCTGTCCTTTAGAACTCTTCCGTATTGATTTTTCCGCAGGGAAAAAAGGGGAGTGAGTCAAGGCCAGCCATAAAGAGTGTCCAAGGATGTTCCCAACATCACGCGATACGCCTCAGACGTCTCATCTTTCAGCTAATCTTTGTGGTTAAAGTAAACAGTGCGCTGTGAATCATGGGAATGCCATGTGCGGGAACAGACTAATCAATTTCATTAGCTGCATCAATCATCGCTGGTTGACGTTTATTGTGCTGGTGATGGGTTGATCTGGTGGACTCGGGGACAGGCGGCTAGAGTGATAAATGTTGCTATCTCTAGAAAGAGAGGATAAATAGTCTTTGTGGGAAAGAAGAGTTGGCAAGCTGGGGAAATTAATACATTCATCCGTACTGCTGGTGCATTTATATAAAGCTAGCAATTCACTGGTGATCATTAGCTCATTTACGGAATCAAGTGGATAAAACTACTGAAACTACTTATTCGTTCAAACGACTTTTTCATAATTATATTAAGTATACCTTAGAAGGCAATGTGGCAAATTCCTACACTGTGTACATTTACCAGAGGACTTATTAGCATTTCTATTATTAACGTATTGGCTGTATATTAAAATTTATTATTAGTAGTAGTGCTTATATAACACGTTTTCTACATGACCATACAGTTTTCTACATCCCTAATACCTAAACTTAATAACAACCTCACTAACTATTAATCAGCAGCCGATTAGAAGTTTATTAAGAAAAAAGTTGTAGTCAGTGGTTTGTTAATAGTGATAATTGAACCTTAAAATGTAGTGTGATCAAACGTATTGTGAAATAAAGAGTGTAATCTCTGCGCCACTAGCGACACCAAACAGAATTGCACAAAAAAAATGTGATTCTTTTCAAAGAGACTTCCTGAACAGACTTCTTGTCTGTCATTGGTTTGTAGTCCCGCCCCAAACTCAAACCGTTGGTTTAGACAATGTTGCTGCATCAATAAGTTTAAAGTTGGAAAAAATTATTTTAAATGCTGAAGTTAATAGCATTTGAATCTACAAACATTCAACGTTTTTTATATCACAGCATGCCAGGGTTGTTTCTTCAAGGCTTTCCATCCCATCTAGCAGCCCCGAAATTACTGAAACGTTTCCCTCGACTGGGATCTCTGGCAGTGGATGAATAAACCACTGCCTGCGTGAACTTTGTCCCTCATCAACCACACTGGTAGAGGAAATATCTTGTTTGTGATCCCTCCCCTGTATCTCCAGACAGTATCTCTTGGCTGCAGCCTTAGATTTCACTCTTTGAATTTTTTAGTGGTCAATGCGACGACTAATCTGATTTGGATGCCTCTCAAGCCAGGAGGGTAAACGGTTCTCTAGCTACAGTTCATTTCACGCGCACAGCCATGTTTTGTGTTGCCTGAGCGTGGAGAGCTAAAATGATACAAATTCTTATCCTGCAATTATAACTATTAGAGTGGTGTTATTCTTGCTGAATTCACTCGTTCAAGCATTGCTTCAATTATCATCAGGAGTAATTGTTTTCCACTCAGCTCCAACTGATGGGCAAAAGCAGTTCTTGATACCTGGGTTGATATCGTTGATTGTAGAGTTGAGACTTGTTTTGTTTATTGTGCCGTTCTCTTATGAATAATGAAATTTTGACTTTCACAGCAGATACTTCAGATATTACATGAACTGGGTGTTTTAATAATTGGCCATTGAACGGTAATGAACATGCACATTGCTGTTTATATAAAGGGAAAGTGAGGTAAGCTGTGCTACCTTTTATTTAAGTTGTCCTCTGAGAAATGATACATACTAACACATGTAACTGAAATTAGAAAGAATACAGGTAAAACAATGCTATTGACACTACTTGGGGGTAAATTAAAAGAAAAAAAGAAAAAAAGTACTATACCTATTAAATTTGTTTTTTTTAATTGTATTTTTTTCTCACACATTAACAATTTTATTTCAAAAAAGGGGGAAATAATGCAAACATAATAATCCAATGTAATATTTTTTGAACATTCTTCACAAATAAAAAGAACAGTAATGAACATGTAAAAAGGGCAGTGTAAAAAATATTACATATTTAATATTTTAATACTTTACGTAGTAAAGTTTATTGTTATTATTTGATGTTAAGAAACATAAATTAAATAATTCACTTTTTTACTATATTAATTTATTGCTGAGCTCCTGAAATCAATTAATAATAATAATAATAATAATAGAGTAATAATAATAACAGAATAACATAATAATAACAGTCACTTATATATATATATATATATATTTTTTTTTTTTTTGATAATGGAGGCCTTTTTTTACTGAACTTGTCCAAAAAATGTTCAAGAAAAGGTAGGCTATATCTTCTAAGGCAGTATATGTTTTCGATTTTGATTTCGAAAGGTAAAGAAGCACTTCCTAAGAAAATGTCAGATGGCGAGTTTTGAACGTCAACCATAAAGTCAACCAAACTGTCAAAGAAGCTCAAGCATGAAATCTGCACAAAAGACTTTAGACTTCATAGAGAGTTCGCTTTACCAACTGACTTTAATGTCAAGGAAAGGTCACATCACACTAAGCTACAGACTTTCCAAACTCCACTACATCACCCTCGTGCTTTTACAGTGCATCTCGAAGCTGGCTTGTTTTCATCAAGAGAATGAAGTGCAGCCAAAAATGATCATGTCGTCATAATTCTATCACATGTCCATAAATACATGTTGCAAAGTCGTAAAAAGATTCACTGTCTCTTTGGAAAATGTTGGTTTCCATTTGCTTTACAGCATTGCATAGTATATGACCCACCAGTGGTAGCAATGAATTAGATTGTCCAAATATGTGGGATGTAATGGAGAGTCCACAGAGCAGAGTGGTTAGCATGTGTGTGTTTAGACACAAACGGCTGGCTCATAAAATCTTTGTTTTGATTGGCGGAATGATTCGCTGTGATTATGATGAGACAGATTTAGTGATCCCTACACCCACATTTCTCACTCATACATCATTTTTCTTGTCCTTTGTCTTTTAATGTGCTATCACCAGTAAAAACACTATGCAAAAGAATACTTAGACAACACAAAACATCACATTTAACTTCTGTAATGTGACATGTTTCCTAAAACAAAAGGCACTATTTTATTGTAAATAGTGTTGGGCGGGAATTTATTTCATCATTATGAAAAAAAAAGCGGTTGGGACTGAAATGTGTATAGCTCGGTGTTGTTAAAACCAATGCTTTAACAAAACAATAATTATATTGCATTAACTAATATTAACTACCAATGAGCAATACATTACTGCAGTATTTACTAATGTTAACAAATATTAATCAGTTTGTTAACATTAGATAATAAAAAAGAAAAGAAAAAACACCTGTTATTAGTTCATGTTAGCTCATGTCCATTATTTTTATACAGTAGATACAACTTTTGATTCTGATAATTTATTAGTAAATGGTGGAATCAACATTAACTAAGATTAATAAATGTTTCTGAAGATTTTTTTTTTCTTTCATTGAGAATTTATGTTAACTAGTAAATTACAATTCATGAATGGAACCTTATTGTAAAGTGTTACAACTGAATGACTAAAAATCATCATGAAATGAAGCTTAAATAAAACATAAATAATTGAACAATATAAATACTGAAAATAAAATTTAAACATTAGATGAAAACCTATGAAATGTGAACTCAATATGAAAGTGCAAACTAAATCTATATATTAATAAGTACTATAATGACATAAATGACAAAATAATACCAAAAATTTAATTAAAATAATTTATTAAAATAAGTCATTTCAAGTGAAATAAGCCATTTCAAAGGATTATTATTATTATTATTATTATTATTATATTATTATTATTACTACAATTGGACCTAAACTGAAACAAATAAAATAAAATAAAATAAAATACAGTACAACACAAAAAAAATTCTGCCAAGACATTGTCTGTAAATTTAAAAACATTTCCTTTAATCCTAAAACACAACACAAATGCAATGAACAATTAAAAATATGGGTGATACTCCTGTGAAAATATTGAGCCCGATCTCATGGCAATTCATACATGTTTTACGAGGGTGCTAATTCGTACAAATTTGTACGGCCTCACTTTCATACGTTTTTTTGCATAATCATACGTATTTTACGAGTTGCTAATTCATATGAATTTGTACGAATGACCGGCACCTAACCCCGCCTCTAAACCTACTCATCAATTGGGTTTAGACAAATCGTACGAGTGAGGTCTTATGAATTTGTACGAATTAGCATGAATTTGCCACCTCAGGTTGTGAGACTGTGTTGAAATATTTAGTAGACTTCAAGCAAGCAATTCTGACATCAACTCTAGCGTGAGCAGGCAGGACCAGCCAACACACATCAGCCATTTATTTATCTAGAAAAGAAATCCCATCAGTGACTTATTTTGCATTTCTCTGGGCCGGAGGGTGTCAGACGGGACTGACCCCAGCATCAACCCCAAAGTGAAGAAAGCCGGCGTTTGTGCCCCTCGACCCACATATATATGCACTTATGCAACTCACTAGAGACTTTTGACTTTAATGTTTGACAGGACTCAGCCTGCCCTCCGCGTTCATATTTAGGGAGCCGCAGTCCGGATGTCAGAGTGACTTCTCCTAACCTCTCTCTTTTTTCTCCTTCCATATGTCAAACTCTGGAAGAGTGAAACTCAAACAGAAGACTGGAAAACTTGTTCTCTTAAGCGCTGAGCTAATGCAACCACACCGCACTTCTCCAAACGTCTCAGATCAACACTACTTCATCGATGCTCTAACATGAATATGCAGCAAATATTTAGAGGGCATTTATTTTAGAGGGGTAAACGGAATGGTATTTTCCTTCATTGTGTCTGTCATCATGTTGCGATTTCCCTCGGGCTCGCCTTCAGACTGCACATGATAAATAATCTCATCATGCAAGTATGTTTCTATATGCATTTTTATACCCCTGGTTTGAATTAAGAGCCCATATTGATCTTTCACAGACACCAGAGAAGCACTTTCATCCAAAAGCACATTGCCCAGTCTGACTCGGCACAATATTGATAGATCATCAATATTTTACATTCTGCACGTATTGACGAAGCAGTATCGCTTCTCAGACAGTCAATCATAATGCTGGCCACGACATAAATAAAAGCATTTATAAAATTAGATATTTTTTCGAGTTGCATATCAATGCTAAAAATTGCACATGCATGTTAAGGGCTTTTCAGAATCTAAAAAGAATGTGTTGTGATATAGTGATATATCACTTTTGAAGCAGCATATCATTGGTTTTATTTGAACATATTTTTAATGTTCATTGCTGTTGTATGATGGTGTACTGAATTGAAGGCTGTAGAGAAATCAACAGTCAGTGGTGGGACATTTCAGGTGTCCTTTACTCCTTCTTGATTATTACTGATCATCTTTCCAAATGACTTGTCAATAAACGCTGTCTACGCCATAATTTATCTATATCGCTCTTTCAATATGAGCTGCACCAAAGGAGCAAATGAATGATGTCATCACAAATATGGCCCTTTCAGGCAAACATTAGGGTTTAACAATCAACCATTTTTTTTTATATTGGTCTAACTGATAATTATGAATTTCATGTATTTATTTATTTTTATTTTTATTTTATATATTTATTTTAAAATGTATGACTTCAATAGAACCAAAAAATATTTTGAGGGGAGAAATGGCAGCATTAAAGTTTACCTTTCTTTATGTAACAGTTCATAAAGAAAGAAAGAAAGAAAGAAAGAAAGAATGCAACAGCAAATTAAAGCCAAATCAATATTGCTTCACCAATATTGTATAGTGCTTGCCAGTTAGGAGCACATATATCTATTTTTTATTACCCTGAGAGAGAAAAACTAAGTTCCTTTGCAGTAAGGGCCCATAGGGATCACTGTTGCATCAGATACATGATTCAAAAGCTTTTATCTCACTGGTTGTTGGTTGTTCTTCAGTTATTTCTGTCGTATCACACAATGTACAGCTTTTTCAAAGTGAAATGAAACACACATCTCACATGATATCAGGCTGGACAAACAGCAGTCACAGAGTGCGAAAACACACACATATCGTTCATGAAAGGTTAGCGTGACCTTCCGCACAAAAGTCTGGAGTGTTTGTTCGTTTAATCTGTCATTGTGTTTTGTCCTCTATCTCTCTCCGCACCCACCGCATCCCGACCCAAACGCCAGTGCTTCTGTTAGCTCTAGCCATGTGATAAGTGTTAAACAAACTCACTTTCTGTGGCTCTCTCCCTTCTCACCTTTGTGCTCGCACAATTGGAATCTGACATTCCTTTAGTCATCCGTTTCACCGCCCGCCGTGTCTTTCTCACATGCACTGACAGGACAGGAGATGTTGATAAGAGTATAATAGAGAATCAAACAATGCTAAGCTGGGAGCGATTATTTTTAATTACCCACGGTGGAGCGTTCACTATCAGTGCGCTCTTAATGTTTGCCTTGGCCAACAAAAAAAAGCTGCAAGCCATGAGCTTATTAAAGCCATGATATATGGTTTATCAGATTGTCGCTGGCTTCCTGCTATTTACAGCCCAAGTGTTTTTGTTTCTTTGGAGTTTTTCGATGACAACTACTTGATGAAAAATGGTTCGTGCAGTGAAAGCGTAGGCCCATGTGGATATCTTTTGGTTACGGCCCAGAATAACGTTTGGCCCAGTCTGTTTTGTTAAAGTTAAATGCTAACTGACATGCAATCTTGTGCCACGCTTTGATTCACATGCAATCGATGGAGCACAAGTCGTTACAAACACTTCCCAATCTTTGTTTTTTGGGAAACATTTAGGAAACATAGGCTCATTGGAAAAACATGCCTCTTACGGATATTTTTGCAATACTCCAGAAACTTATTATGAGTCAGTCCATAGATTCTTTAAAATGCAGTCTAAAAATGTACCTACCTGTATATCTACATTTCACAGCAGTTTCAGGCTAAAATAAATACTAGCGGCAGTAAAATGCCAGCTTGGTCCCACTTTATATTAGGTGGTCTTAACTACTATGTACTTACATATTTTAATACAATACTTATTTATTGTGTTCATATTGTATAAAACAGTTTTGTTGCTATTGAGGTTGGATTTGATCAGGAACAGGTTTGGTGGTATGCGTAGGTTAACAGCGTAATTATAAATGTAACTACAGAAATGAAAAAACAGATCTAATTGCCTGCAGGTATTTTTTTTTTATATAAGTGCCAAAATATACATTGTGCCATACATTTTTAGGTTACACTTTATTTTACAGTATGTATACAATGTACTTACATTGTACTTACCCAAGAAAGTACTGGTAATATACGGTAACTACATGGAGTAGAGTTAGGTTTATGGGTTCAGGAGTAGTACCTAGTTATTACCTAGTTTTTGCAGTTACTACAATAAGTACATAGTACAGTATGTACATGAGTAACATGACTGTAAAATAAAGTGCTACCCATTTCTATGTGTGTCACTTAACCAGCTCGCTATGCATGACTTTTCTAACATAGTAAACTTGCTCGGTAGTGCACCTAGTACAGCATTGTACTTGTCAAAAGAGTGCAAGAACTTGTAAAAGTAAGAAAAAACAGCATGAAAAAGACATTTTATTTAACATTTTCTTTTGCTAACCTTTTGGTTAGGTTTAGGTTCAGTGTTGGTGGTATGTTATTTTCTTGGCATTGAATTAACCTTTTAGTGCCACTCACTGAACATATATTTACAAACTCTAATGATATGTACAACAACCAGCATAATAAAACTTTGGCAGGTTCATATTCATGTTTCGTAGAAATTAAACATTTTTAGTGCCACTCACTGGACAAATCAATTTGAAAATACGAGTAAGATGCAAGAAGCAGCATAATATGTATCACGTGTACTGTCTGTTTGGTTTTGGTTTCGTTTTGTGTCTTCCTGGTTTTCCTAATTTGGTCTTGTTCCTTGTCTTGTTTAGTTTGATTTAATTAACTTGTGTTCACCTGTGCTCCTCACCTGTTTTTTAGTACTCCCTGAGTGTTTTCCTGTGTTTTGAAGCTCGTTCTGTTTTGTCTTTGATTGTCGATCCTCAATGTTACTTAGTGTGTGTAGAATACCCTGCCTGTTTGTTTGCCCATTTGGAATATTAAAGTTTTATCATTTCGTGAATTCGTATCTGCCTTCGTGCCTTCCTGAACCATACACCCTGACAATTGTACTGTACAGAATAAGTTTCTCAAGTGAGCCTGGGTTGTATTTAGGAGATCACACAGACTTTAACAAACTGGTTTAGATATGCGTGTGCGATCGCAGTAATTAATCTGCTTTATTATGTTTGACATCATGGTTTTGTTCTGCTTTAGACTGGAACAATGAGGTTCAGAATGCAAAAAGAAAAAAGGTTTCTTCAACCTCTCCAGTCAAATCTCGAATTCTGAGCAAACTGAGTGATGGCCACTTCCACATTAATTGACAAGGCCAATAACAATCACGCATTTACATATCTAAACTCTCCATGCTCACCAAAACGAGAGAACTCTTTCAATAACTACGAGGCAAAACTTTCACTTTGTGGCTTTCTTGGTGTGGTCGACTGAGCCAACAGGATGTCACTCACTCGGTTCAAAAGGCCTTGAGGTTGGTCTCTGCTGGTTCTCTTTGGAAACTTGCGGCTTTTGACATCCATAACCATCTATTGGCCGCGCTGCTATATTGCCTCACATTATCCAGACTTGAGGGGAATTGTTTTTGGCAACGCTCTCTAAAATTTTCCCACTGCAAAGCCCTTAAAATGTGCTTGCTTTACTCCATACCCCCAACGTCAAGCTGGGAGACAAACTGCTTCGTTGCTTGCCAAGGTTTCTCTAATTGCAATTAGTACGAAGTCCAATTAGCTTTCGACAATGCCGCATTGTTGCAGGCGTGATCCAGGCCGTCTTCAAAAAGCACATGTCAATCCAGCCTGTGAGGCGAAGCACTGTTTTCTTTGTCTGTCGTATGTCTATTAGGGCAGCTGTGCTGGAAAATGTTGCTAGAATGTGTTCAGCGAGCTTTTTTTCTTTTGTTCAGTCTGTGTGTCAATATAAATAGGGCTGAGGTTGAGAAGAAGAAGTCCTGATGGTGCCTGCTAACAAAGGTGGACTTATAACGGTAACGGTAATAAAAGCACACATTACTCCCTGGTTCTAATTTGCTGCAGACACTTGCATTGAATCAGTGCACAGGTGGCTGTGCTTTCATCAAGCACGGCCTGCTCCTATTTATTTTTACAGTTCTCCTCCATAGTGCCTCTGTTTTCGGACACTTTCGAGCACTGTCAGCATGACACGCTAATCACTAGAGCTTCACAGTGCTTTTCATTTACATAAGAAACCCTGACAAACTTGTGTAAGCAAACATTTAGGGAAGCTTGTGAGAGCTGCAATTGTGCATTTTACATCTGTTTGGCAAAAGCGTTCTCACTCTCACGCCTCTGTATCTGTGGCACAAATTGTCCTGTCGCCAAAGAAAAAAAAAAAAAGGAGAAAAGTTAAAATGATTTTGACGTGTCATAAATCACACCAGCACTTGTGGCAAATCATTTTTTCCAACCATATAATTAATACATTATTTATTTGCTTGACGCACACACACGTGACTGTAAGTCATTTATATGGCTGAGTGCCGAAGCATATGTAGATAATCACACAGACACACACACGTTTAGAAAGATTTATAAATATATATATATATATATATATATACAAATGTTAGACTGTAAAACTAATAAAAAGGACTAAAGTAATAGTAATAATAATAATTTATTATAAAATAATATAAAATAATAATATTGTGGTATATATTATACAAATTATACATATCTAAATCTGATAATGTTTCTTTTTTTTCTCTTTTTTTTTTGCAGATAAGGATTTTCTCAGGAGGGTTTTGTTGAATTTACTGTAATTAATTTATTTTATTATTATTATTTATTTATTTTGTTTATTCTTATTCTATGGGCATTTATTCTCCTATTTGACCAGTCCTATTCCAAAAATTGCATTCACCTTTATTTATCTATTTCCAATACACAAACATCTGACTATAAGAGTGAAATATGCTGGAAGATTACAAGACGGGGGTAAAAGCAGTGCATTCAGTGCGTGTTTGTCATATTTATATTTGGCCTGAAACCCATGGCCTACCTGAGGGCACCTGGTAGTGTTTTACAGTCTAAACAGAAGTGTAGTGTTGAATCTGTTACACTGTTTCACACATTCTCATCACCCCACCAGCAAATTCACAACTTTAGGATCTATTTTGTTAGTTACATTATTAATTCCCTCAGAATTTAACATTTTTAACACCTAGAACTCTAAAAGGAAAAATCTCTCACTCACTTCCTAGAGCTAATGTACTGCATTGGTCTGCCAGCGAACTGCCAAGTAATTATACTACACACACTTACACGTCTGTACGTGCGTGCATGTGTGTGTGTGTGCTTAGCGTAGGCTGATAAATTCATGTGATTGCACACACTGGTATGTGCTCGTGCATATGAGCGAGTTTATTGCTTTCACATGCTGCGGTGCAGAAAATGAAAGACATGAATGAAAAAAAAAAAATCATAAATAAATAAATGAGGAATATAGAGATACTGGGTTGGGGTTCTTGTATAAAATGTGTCATGTGAACACAGCAGAAGCATAAAGTTGTTTTGGATACGTGCTGCTCTGACATAGCTGCAGGATTGAATTATGGATGTAAGTAGTTTAAGGAGACTTGTTTGAGTATTTGTGATGTAATTGCTTCCACTCGGGCAGCTTGGATACATTGACAGCCTAATTTAGAGAACCACAGTTTTTGGGCAGTCTGCAGAGCTGTCAGTCAAACCCTGATAAAGGCGGTACAGACTGTAGAGGGGATTCTGTAAAAGAGTCATTTATTCTGTTTGCTTTTCCTCCTCGGTGACTCTCTCACCTTTGCAATCACATTCACCTCATTCACGTGGATACTTACAGATGGAATGTGCAAAATCAAGATGTGCTTTATGTTACAGGGACTTCAGAAAAGATCCAGATTGAGAGTAACAGGGCTGACAGTCGTACTGTTTATTTTGCCATTGCTGGCATTGTGTTCAAGGGCATAACACTTGAATATGTTCATTAGAAAGAGATTATGATGAATTTTTTTCTCCCAATAATTAAATATTTACCAGATAAAATATTGGTAATAGAGCTGACAATGTAAGTTATACCCTGTAATAACAATATATATATATATATATATATATATATATATATATATATGCACATTATTTTAATGGTAAGCGGCTCGGCACATTTCCTTTTTAAATATGTGTTATGCTAGAATCTAAAAGTATTTAAATAATTTACAATAATTGTTTATTTTTGCTAAAATAGGAAGAAATTTACTCTGTCCAGGACTGTCCAAAAAAGTATATTGTATTTATTTTTATTTTTTTTACCCCACTCATCTCAATGGCAGAAAGTGGCAAAATATGCCTGAATGTATGTAATTATACTGATTTGTTGAAAAAAAAATCTTTATTTTAGCTGACAAGCAAATCCCCTTTCTTTCTTTTTTTTTTCCAACATTGTAAACTACGCTTTTGCATATATATATATATATATATATATATTTATTTTTTTTTTTTTTTTTTTTTTTTACATATTACAAATGGATATTAAACCAAAAATGGCACACTTTTGTTGAAAAAAAGGTAAACTAATGTACTACTGTAAACTAATTTTACTCCTAATAAAACTGTTAGTCTTGCAACAGTTCAGTGTGTGTTTGTGATTAAGCTAAAATCTTCAAATGTCAGGTTCAGTTCAACACAACATCAGTGTCCCTCACAACGTTTGCACAGGCTTACACACCCTTCATTCAGAGAATGAGGCAGGAAACGGGTTCGAGAAACAAGATCAGTGTCAAACCTGTATATAAAAACCTCCTCAAACCTCCTCCTGTTCTGCTCTGAATGAGCCTCTGAGATTCATACGAGCTCCCATTATCTGCAAACCTGGAACAAGCTGGCTTCTCATATGAGCGACACTGGCTGCTTTCTCAGATAAATATCCCTGAAGGCCTTTAATGCCACATCTTCTCCAACTGTCTAGCTTAAATGTATATATTTATAAAGTCCTGCTCCCATCAGTCAGTGATAAAGCTTCAGTATTCGCATGATGGCAGAGATGGTTTTACCGGCGGGGGGCACAGACTCAGACCACAGTCTCATCACTTACTAGACATTTAATGCTCACTTCTCTACACGTTTCAAAGCTCACGCACAATCTCAGCTAGTCACAGTCTAGAATATTCCAGTTCAATACTGAACTTAATGTCCATGAAGAGCATTTACAGTATACTGTCCATTACCTCAATGTGTCAGGGTAGTTTAAAGTGCCCCTATTATGGGTTATGAAAGGTTCACAATTTGGTTTTGGGAGTCATGATGTTCAAAAACACTTTAATTTTCTCATAATATGCATTTATTTTTTACCTTATTTGCTCAAGGACCCCCAAACATTTGTTCAAATATTTATTTTCCCAAATTCCTGCTGTGATTGGTCGATTTCATTTAAAGCAGTGTTCGTGAAGAACTCCAAAAGCAGCACTTAGTGGCAAAGAATGAATCTGTATTTTTATTCAGACCAAGGCTAGCAAACAAAAATGCAAGTATCGCTTTCTTTGGATGCGTAAAGACGTTGTACTTTTTTCTTGTCACTGTCTTTTGAATATTCCATTCAGTGCTGATTTCAGGCCATAAAAATGACAAGATGTATTTATCAGTAGTCATTAGTAATCATTAACTAATATTTAGAAGCTAATCATTAACTGTTAATCTTTTTTTGTCTTCACAGCAAATGCTGAATGATCATGAAACGTCGTCTCAAGACAGCTGTATTAAAAAGGTAGGATTTACTTTCAGTTCTCTGATCTCCACACATCTAACACACACTGTATGCTGTATGCACACACAAATATTCATAACAAAAAAGCAAACTGACAGTCAGTCCTGTACATACAGACATTCCTGTAGGGTTTTATGTGCTATCTATCTATCTATCTATTTATCTATACATTTTGATAATGAAGTTAATCGAATTATAATGCATCTAAGAGATTCTACTTTCTTTCTTTCTTTATTTTTTTCTTTCAAGCAAACATTCTCTACAGTGCATCTTGGTTTCAGTACATTTGATTCATGTTTTTTGATGATTCACTCAAACCAATAGTTTGATATCATTTAGCTTTAAACAATGCAACATTTGACACAACGTAAGTCAAACTACATACAGTGACATCTGAGAGCAATATAGGGATGAGTTTAGGAAGCAATTCACTATAATAGCAAGACTTCTCGACAAAAGACACTCTAAGCATCTTTAATAATATGATGAATTATGCATGAGGCTTTAAGATCACTCATCATCCACTCTAATAGACTAAATGCACGTGTGTGAATATGTCTTATTATGCCAGCAAATGAAAGCCAATATTTGTGTCACATGGACAGTGTGTGTGTGTGTGTGAGGGCAGAACCAGCCCTGAGGTTATGTAATGAAAACATGCCAGATAATCTATAACATCATTCTATCATCTATTTTTCTCACATCCCACCCTGTGTCTCTGAGAAGCATCTGTCTCAGACAGAAAAACCGCTGTTATTAGGAGAGCTGAAAGATTTCTTAAGTCAAATCCCAATAGTCAGACAAAAAGAAAAAGAGCTTCTTTCATTTATTTATCCTTTGCTTTTAACCCGTTATCCCTTCTTCACAACACAAACACGTAGAGATGCCTATCTGAGTCTGTCCATATCTGTCCAGTGCCGACACACACACACACACACACACACTGAGCTCTTGTAGATGTAATCCACCACACGTGTGATTGTGTACATGTGTGTGTGACAATTGAGCTTACAGTGGCAATGATAGTACACAGAGACATAGATTAATTATAGAAAATCAATGTGTTGTAATTGTGTTTGAAACAGATCGCCTCCAGCATTGTGCCTGCATGTCTGACTGGATATGAAAACATTTGGCTTTGTAAATGTAGCTAAAACAGGCGGCTGATGTTTTAATGGGAAGGAGATTAATGGCTCTTTTGACAGGCTCTCTGAGACGGTATCAGTGCTTTTGTGGCCCCTGCTGCGTCCCATCTCTCATAGTCTTTAAAAATGCTCAGTGTTATTATAGTACTTGCACTGTTTGTAAAGATAAAGGTCTGATAGTACAATCATGACAATTTTTGTCAGTAAAAGCACCAATGTTGAAATGTTAGCCAACAACAATTAAACAAACAAAAAAAATATATAGTTTATTGTAATATCATACAGTATATGTTATAAATCTGGAATTACAATGAATAGTCCAGACACTATTACTATGTAAACAACCTATTGTAGGTGGATATTTATGTCAGATTATGGTGGATATATATATATATGTTAATCTGTACCTTCTGTTAAGGTACTATTGTACCTTAATATGTAGCTCTCACCCATGCCATGTGGCACATTGCACCACTTTATGGAAAGGTGAAAGGAGAGTTGTGGTACCCGTTAACATCAGTAAAAAGAGGTCTGTCCGCAGGGGAAATGAATCTCTAATGTTATCTTAACTGAACCAGAAAAAATCTGCTCCTGTAAAAATATCATCTCAAGCAACCCTGCAAATTTAGGGCATCTGATTATGCCCCCAAATACATTACAGGTCAGTAGGGGCCTCGTGAAGTCCTCAGACGGGTCACCTCAAATGTGACGATTGATTGATTATCATGATAATTTGTTTGAAATGATTATCTGGATATAATAATCACCACCGTTCACCCCCTGCCTCGTGCTGCATTTTCATGCTCTCTTGTTCCCCCGTATAATGCGCCTCCATCAGAAATGGCCTCTGGTTATGGAGCCGTAGTAACAGGGGCCTCCCGGTCGGGTCCTCAGGGGCTGGGGGGCCCCATTGATGAATGATGACCCAAAGGAGCCTGAAATCAGAGAGAATAAACAGGGGGAAGAAGAGAAGAGGAGAGGGACAGGGAAGGCTGGTAACTATCTGTAGCGGAGGGCAATTATACGCCAGGCCAGTCAGCCCCAGGGGCAGCAGATCGCTCTGAAGAATGCAGAGAGGTCCTGACCACCCAATACACTCACACACACACACACGGTGGGGCCGATGGGAAAGGAGCAGTGAGTTTTTGCTTTTTCACGAAAAAGCATTACGAGAATTTGACAAGCTAATCATGCCTGATCTGAACGACAATCACAAAATGGCCCTTCATAACGAGATTTCATAGCACATTAAATGTTTTACGAGTGTCTCCCCATCTGCTAGTGAACACAAATCTAAGCGATTCGAACTGTTAACTAGTTTTGCGTCTGAACGCTTTTAACAACACTTTCTAACTGTCACTTCAGGAGCTCGTTTGAGGGAAAGCGAATCCACGCTGGAACATGCCTGTTCAATTAAAACAGAAAGCTTTCTCATGCACACCAGCGCTAGACGCTCTGAAAACACGGGGCAATTGAAGACGTTTAGCCTTTTCTGTCACTACAAGGGGAGGAGGACTATGTAGAAATAATATTTGTGGTTTTTAGCATGACTATGAGAAGACTTAATGATAATATCCCTTCTCTGCCCCTGGCTCGGTTACATTTTAATGGCCCCTGACTGACAATCTTTCTTTCCGTGTGGGTGTGGGTGCTTGTTGAAGTGGCGTGTTATTTAGAAGGATAATTTTTCTTGTTTGAGGAGAACGACCAATTAGGGCGGGTATGATTGTTTAGATACTTTTTTTTTTTTCAGGTGTGATAGCTAATCAGCTGTATAAATTCCCCAAAAATATAGATTTAAGTCAGGTCGTGATTTATTTAGGTGACCCTTTAGTTTAAGGTGTTCTTGTAACATGTGTTACATGTACTTACTTTTATAATAACAATGAATTATGCATAATTACATGCAAGCAACTCTAAATGAAACCCTGACTCTAACCATATAGTAAGAACGTGTAGCTACTTAAAGGGTTAGTTCACCCAAAAATGAAAATTCTGTTATTAATTACTCACCCTCATGTCGTTCCAAACCCGTAAGACATTTGTTCATCTTTGGAACACGAATTAAGATATTTTTGATGATATCAGAGAGCCATCCGACCCTCCATAGACAGCAATACAACTGAAATGATCACAGATCCAGAAACATAGTAAAACATCTGTAAAACAGTCCATGTGACATCAGTGGCTCAACTTCACTTTTGCGACGCTAGGAGAATACTTTTTTTGCACAAAGAAAACAAAAATATTGTTATTTACTCAACCATTCTTCTCCCGTGACTTACGTCTTCCGCCAATTTAGAGAGTATCACAATGTATGCGCATTACGTACATGTGCGTGCTTTCCCCCGGATGTAAACAAGGCTGATTACGTCAAATACGTTAAAAGTTGCTTATGCGTTGTGATACTTTCTCCGCTGTTCTGCTGCTGTTGTTGTTGTTCAGTGCTGCCACCTTATGGAACAATTAATTAGTGCGAACTATTAAAATGATAAATTATTAAAAAGATTACTTAAGTCTTATGGATTTTGGAACAAAAGACCATTAATATGTAATAAAGTGCACTAAACTTTGACATTTTACATCACACTTTCACACTTACATCACATTTTTTTTTGTTTGTTTGTTTATCTAATCGTAATGATTTCATGTGAATAATGACATGGATGCCATCAAAACGCCTGGAAGGATGCACAAACATTTCTTTTGACTGTCAGTTTACAGCTCTTCGTCTTCTCAGAGCGTGCACACATATAGATACACACACATAAAAGCCCTGAAATATGCAAAGGTTGTTTGTGAGGGCGGATACGAGACATTTTTTATCTGGCCTCTTATTCCCAAAGGCCTCTCCTGTCATACTATCGCTCCTCTTTGACAAGAACAGAAAACAAATGTCTCTTTCTGCCACATCTGTGGGAATTGTCCTTTCCAGAGCAGAATGCTGTCATTATCCCTGATCTTCCCAGCGCTCGCAGGACTAGAGCCTCAGATACAGTGTGAAAAGTGAAATGTGTGTGTGTGTGAGAGAGAGCGAGATCAGTGATTGAGGACGGAATGATCCATTGTGGACAGAAGCCGGTCTGTGACGGCACAGCTCTGCTCGGTTGTGCTGGAATTCAAGTGGGAGCGAGTGAAGAGGGACGCAGAGCAAATAGAAGGCTGCTGAATGAGCAGTATATTAACTATTTAATACGCCATCGCTCTGTTTTCGCTCTGTGATGTCTGAAGGGAACTTTCCTCGACTGTCTGTGAACAAAGACAGGATAAAGTGGCTCGCTTTGTCTTTACTCAGAGTCCTCTTCTATTTCTCTGAGTGGGTGTTCATTAATTCAGTTGTGTGAATGAAGTCTGAGTCGCTCATATAATAACATGCGTCCGGGCTGCCGTTGACATGGAAACCCGGGACGGTCGGGGTGCTCTGAGACCCTCTCATGCTCTTTCTGTATATAGGGGACGCATTAGGTTTCGCTGTCTCAGAGCAGGGACAGCCATGTCCCCAGGCCCATTTCTGGACCGTGGCTGGGTGTGCAGTGGCCCCAAAACTATTTGAATGCTGAAGTCCTAAAATGTCACCGTGTTATGCAACAAAATATCAAACCAAGTGGCATTTATTTTAAAGAGAGATAGCGCATACAAAGTTTGCAAGCAAAATAAAAAAGTATTTTACTGTATTAGAAAATCTTTGTGACTCTTTGTGGATGTCAAAGTTTTTCTTGGAAAGAAATGTATATGATATGAATAAAGACACTTTTCATTGATCAAAAGTTATAATAAATACATTTATAATGTTATAAAAAAGAAAAAAACTAATCTGGTAACAATTTTAAGTAGTTGCTTATTATCATGCATATTGGCTGTTTATTAGTATTTATAAAGCACATTAATGCATGATAGTGTTCTAGATTGCTGAATCCCAATATCTTAGCATAATCATACAACAACTGCCTTAATACTATCAATAAGCTATTTATTAAAAGAAAACTATTAATTAATAGTGAATATGTGTTTCCTAAATCTAAATCTAAAAAAAAAATCATTTTTTCCAATAAATACTGTTCTTTTGGACTGTCTGTTTTTCACAGACATATTTGTTTTCAGCATTGATAATAAGGAACATTACTCAAGCACAAAATAAGCATATTAGAATGATTTCTGGAGGATCATGTGACACTAAGGACTGGTTTATTAAATCACAGGAATAAATTGCATTTTTAAATATATTAAAACAGAAAATGCTTAATTTAATTTGTAAAAAATAAAAAATAAAAAAATAACAATATCACTATTTTTGCTGTATTTATATAAATAATTAAATAAATAAATTTGCTATTAACTATGATGTTTCCCTTAATAAATTCCTAATAAGCTACTTATTAATAATTAGTAAGGTAGTTGTTAAGTTGGATGTAGAATAAGTTCATGTAGAATATGATATTAATATGTGCTTAAATATTATATTCATGCTAATGAATAATATGCATGCTAATAAGCAACTAGTTATGAGACCCTAAAATAAAGTGTTACCATAAATAAATAAATAATTTGTTGGTGAGCATAAAATACTTCCTTCAAAACAATAAATAAAAATATATTTAAAAAAAATAAAATAAAATCTTACAGCCTCATACATGTATACTGACATACATATACTGTATGGATAACTCATGTGGCTCATGACACACACTGTTATTGTCATTACATAAAATGGCTTTTGCACCACATTTAACTCTTGAATGTAATGCTGATACTTCAGCTGAGTAAGAAAGTGAATGAGAACGAATGAGAAAGAGAGTGAGTAAGGATAAGAGAAGAGCAGGCCAGAGAATGCCTGAATGCCCAGAAGAGAGCCTCTGCCAGTCGGCCACTGAGACAGAGACAGACCACTTGTCTGGAGATCATGCCCAGCCATCTGAAGGTCATGTGAAAGAAAACCGCCTCATTCCTGTACTCACCAAATCACCAAATCTGGATCACTTCATCCAGCGATAGAAAACATTCACAAGAAATGCGTCTACCAGAGACCAGGTGAGGGGGAAGTTTTAGGCCTGTTAGGAAAACTTGCTTGGACATTTCTCTTCAGGTTTTTCACAACTTTTCTCACAAAATGTGGACAAAGTAAAAGTTTGTTTACAATTTATTTCGGTAGTCCACTTTAGACGTTCTTCTAACTAAAAATATCTTTGAAACCATGTAAACTTACTCTTACCGGAGTATTAGTGGCCTGTTAAGTTATGGTTAATAATAGGCTGACATACTTTACCAATGAGTCAAATTTATCAATTCAATTTATTTACTTATTTATTTATTTATTTAGTATGCTTTCATTTATTCATTCATTTATTATTTTTTTTCTCTTTTAAATCTCTAGGCAAAATGTATATAAAAAATAACAAATAAAATAAATAAAATGAAATCATTTATCAGTTTATTATCAGTTCAAATCAGTTTATTGTGATTGATGATACTTATTTGGCCAAAAAAAAAAATAGGATTCTGACTTTTATAACTGCATTGTAGTCACTCTATATCTACCAAATAATATATTTTAGTAAGATGATATTTAAATAAAATGCAACGTCTGCAGTCAACAGTGAAAATGGGTCCCTAAACTAAAGTGCTTAATTTCTGCAAATTCAATCAATAAAGTGATATTTTCAGGGAGGAAGTCTCCCTAAAAATATCACTTTATTGATTGAATCCTTCATACTAGCAGGTTTTACAGTATTCATGAGCAGTTTATCATTGTTCATGAATTCCAGTGTATTTCTGTGTGAGCATGTGTTTTAATGTTTTGATAGCTGCGTTGTCTAAATCAAATTTTGACACGCTGCAAATGTTTCAGACCTACAATCCCAGTGATCGACTTTAGCTGGCTTCTGATGTCATTCTGCTTAACTGACCTCATTTCTTAGCCATGTCGGTATCGCTTGATAAATGGTGTTTCTGAATCGCTCTTATCTCTGTGAATTGTGTTGTCGCTAGCATGCTCACCACTCCACCGTCTTGCAAAATCCCTTTCAAAAGCAGATCCAGCTGAAGTTCACAAACAGCTCGTTTCTCATCCTATTGTGGTGCCTGTCACCTCAGAAAAGAGCCCAAATCCCTGGTTTGTTTAGGAGATCATGTGATAAATGCTATGGCGCTAGCGTTCAGGATGGCTGACCCGAGAGTGCACTGCGGAGGCCGGACTCCAGCGCTGATCATGCGCTTTCACAAACCTTTTGTTTGAATCTGCCAAAGCTTTCTAGTCATATTTGGAAAGAAATAATAATCGTTATGAGTGACCAAAAGAGCACTGCTATTATTTGGAAACAAGGGTTATGATGCTATTGATCTTCTCTTTACTCCGAAATGATGGCAAACAGAAATGGAGTATGATTATGCATCTGATAATTCCTCAAGGAAAATAATGCAATGTCATTTGTACTGGATTTTGTTAATAGTGCTGAGCAATTTAGATCTACAGTAGAGTATGATTAGGCAATACAATCATATAATAATTTCATATGCTGCAGTCTTGAGTGCCTTACAACATTTATTTAATATAATATCAACATAAAGGACACAATTTTGCATTAAAACTTTGATTTATTAAACAAAAACATTAGCTCTATAAAGCCTGGCACAATTTTTATTGATTGATTGGTTGATTGATTTTTGTATAAATTAAATAAAATTTAATCACATTCAATTTAACTTGACTAACTTTCATAAATAAATAAATAAATAAAATCAGTTTTCTAAAAAAAAAAAAAACTAAATTAAATAAATAAACCTTATTTATCTTAAAATATTTTAACAGATTAAAAAATAATTTTATAATTACTTTATAAAAATTGGTGAAGGTTCTACAGCCAAGATTTCAAAGACATTTTTTTTTCATTTTATTTAGTTCATTTTTCTTCCAAGTACAGTAAAAGACCTTTTATTTGCTAATCAATCAGATTGGAGAAGGCATGTAGTAGTTGTTTAGTTTTTTTTTTTTTTTTAAGTTGTGGTCATGTTAATAATTTAGATGACTTAGAAAGCTTTATGAACAGCTGTTGTTAAACAGGTGTTGCACATCAGAATCGTTAATACATCATGTATTTTAGCACAACTAGACTCTGCATTAACCCTTAGTGTCCATAACTTAATTCTACATTTGTATTAACCATTAATTGCATTTTACTTATAATATGTCATTTTATTCATATCTGATTTTGCTGCTTCAAATGGTTGTTGACAGGGAAATTGTTGACAGAAATGTGTAATTGTTGTCAGGAGGAGCTGTATGTATTTGTACTGTTTTCCATTAGTACGGCGAGCAGTGCGATGTGTCTGTTTTGCTGGACCGCACACATGAGCAGATAAATCCCTCTTGAAGCTGAGTGTTGTTCTGGAGGAATCCAGATGTGTGTGGATGTGCGGGTGGAAGCTAACGTGACTCCATCTGTGGCACACATGGGAGAGATTGTGTAGTAGTGGGAACAATTCAGGGTCACTCGCAGCCTGAGCCCTTGATTCTTCACAGGTTCTCTGTTATCAATGAGCCAAACTTCACACACACACACACACACACAGCCATTAAAGAACCTCAGAGTGGCACTTTTTAAGAAATGGTTAAGTTATGAATCACAAATTATCAATAATAATAATAATAATAGATAAAAAAAAAATCCAATTAGCAGTTAGAAAAAAAAAAAAAAAAAAAAAAATATATATATATATAAATATATATGTATATATAAATATAAGTTTTAGGTTGAAGTGGGTGGATTCTTAATTTAATTTAATTTAATTTAATTTACAAAAAAAAAACAAAAAAAAAAAAACATGGTAATAATTACAGGTTGCAATTATTAAAAAACTGCAAAAAAAATTTTTACAATGTAAACAAAAGTAAAAGTGCTACTTTAGAGAACCCGATTTTTTAACAGTGAAGCATTAACTTTTTTCTAAAATCTTGTTAATCATTAATTAATCATGAATTGCTTAAAGTTAATATCCAAAAGCCAGACTTTCATAAAATGTCATTTTTGAATTTTACCACATCAGTAGAACAATTTACCGTGGCATGGTGCTTTTCACATTTTATGCTCCTGCTTTCCCAGAACTTTGTAAAAATCCAGTTACCGAACAAAAGCAGTCCTTGTTCGGGGAAATAAAGCAGCATAAAAACAAAGGCGCTGTGGATGGAATTAGTCAGTAAGAACACGGGGAGGTTTAAAGCTTTCGCAGTTTGCACCCTGATTGAGATATGTTAATAAAACAAGGATTCACCCCCTCCTCAGTGCTTGGGCTTTGAGGGTTTAATCTTTATTATGGCGTATTACCCCTCTGTGAGCTCTCTGGTCCCGCCTGGCACCGCAGACCTCAGCCGCTCAAATGAACTGTTAAATAACTCCACCTAATCCTGAGCCCTGAAACAATAGGTGCTTGGAACATCCATTTTCCATCCATCAATCAAGCGCTTAGGCTTTGGAGATTTATCATTAATTATACATGTAGAAAGTGGCGGGCGTCTCGGGACAACCTTGCTAGAATCCCGCAAAGAAGCCCTGAGCATAAAGAAACACAGAGGGAAAGAGTCTGCATCACCCTCTGTCGCCCGCTCAGACTCACGTCAACTTTAACACAAGAAAGAGGATGATTTGATCCAACATCAGCCATTGTTTAAGAAGGGTACCTTTTCTAGTTTGATAATATGATCTTTCTCTCAGATGAACATTGTATTTAAATTAATCTCAAGCTAAATAAAGCTCAATTTGAATAAATATTAGCACATAATTAATTTAGAATTTATAATGTACTACTTAGAAAAAAAAAAACTTTTGCAGAAATTTCAACAAATATAATTCAATTATTAGTTTTTAGCCTGTAAAATTATTGTAACAACATTTAAAGATCAATTAAATCAATGTAAGTTAAGTTTTTTAAAGGTTTTTTAAGATTATTTATAATTAAAATTGTTGTTAATAAAAATAGTTATTTTTATGATTAAAAATAATTTTTACAGCAAATAATAATAAATAAATAAATAAATACCTTGCAACCTTTATTTTAGTAGTGTTGTGAATATAGATAAATTGGCTATAAATTTCACACACACACACAAACAAACAAACAAACAAAAATAAATAAATATATATTTGCTAATAAAGAGGAAGAGATCAATGATTAGGCCAAAAATGAATCTTTAAG
>JAUMHE010000055.1:16706163-16717111 GCA_032359235.1 Enteromius mattozi
ATATATATACAGCATGAAAGAGGTTTATCTTCATGTATATAAGACGTACATTCACCCACTTAAAAATTAGCATCAGATATTCATGTGCAATTATTTTTAAGCATTTGTGTGAGTCCCGTTTTGTGTTATGACCCAGATAAAAGAGAGTTCTTTATTTAAAAAAATTAAATAAAGCCCAGTCTATTAAGCCTCTAGGATGGAAACATTTATTTATGCAAATGAACAGTGGCGGCCTATTAGTTAATTAGGACATAACGATCAGCGTCGGTTACACATTATGGTGTGTGGCGACATACCCTCGTGACTCTCAGGGTGAGAAAGGCCTTCATCACAGCCTTCATCAGCACAAACACAGATCGTTTAGTGTCACAAACAGCAGGCTTCATTAAATAAAGCAACACGGAGGAACAGGACGGTCTGAATATCCGCCAGTCATTAGGATAATTAAAGAGGAAAAGCAATTGAGTAAACAAGGTTGTTAGGCTGTCACCCCTAATTAAGCCATTAAAGTGAGGAGGGAGAGAGTGTCGTGTTAATTACCGCCTGCTCGTCGAGAGGAGGCTTCGACACTGGAATTATCTGATTGAGAAACAATGATTTGCCGAAGCAGGGGGCAGAGCCCGGAGAGATGCTCGGGACAATACGGCCGTCTCCTGCCTTTCACTTCATCCCCAATAATCCCTTCAGTCTGTGAAACAGCCCATTCACGTTATACACAGCTATGATGAAAAGGGAAGAAAGAGCATGAAGGGCTTTCAGTCTGCGTTCAAGTCCTTGGCTTCATGTTCCGCTAAATAAGTATATAAGTACAAAAATATTATTTGATTTCCTCTGGAGGTTTATAGATTCTCTGTCTGTAGCAGAAATAAATGGAATGATACAGACCGGACACAGAACACAGGCAGATGGAAAAAAATGCTAATTCCCCCTTAATGCAGGCATTATCATATAAAATGTGCTATTACATGATGCGATGCAGAACATTAGTCAGGAAATCACAAAGACCCCGGTGCAATAATTCACAATACAGAGCAATACAGACCAAGCAGCGCCATTTATTTTGATCGAAGCGCTCCTGCAATTCCACCTGTAAGACCCTCTTACTGTATAATCTGTGTGTGTGAGTGTGTAAAGGACACATTTTGTATTTGTAAGCCTGCACATTTTTTAGCATAGGAGAAATGAATGGAACATGCAATGGTATTTGTCTCAGTAAATGCACACTGCAAAAGATAATATGGTATTTTTCTTGTTTATAATCTCAAAGGGATAGTTCACACACACACACACACACACACACCCTAAACATGCATGTTTCTGTGAATTGTGGGGACTTTTCATAGAATCTATTACTTTTATACTGACATAACAATATATTTTTTTCATCCCCTAAGCCAACCCTAACCCTAAACCTACACCTTACATAAAACTTGCATTTGAATTGTTATATTTTCATATAAATTAGTTTACTATTTTTAATATATAAATATATATATATATATATTTATATATTAAAAATAGTAAATGATTTATATATTTATGCATATACATTTTTTTTTTTCTTGTGGGGAATATTGTATTCAATAATGTAGCATAAACACACACACAATATCTCGTAATTTCTGTCATCATTTACTAACCCTCTAGTTTTTCCAAACCTGTATGAGTTTATTTCTTCTCTTGAATGAAAAATTAGACATTCTGAAGAACATTGGTAAGCAAATTTATATAAAATAAATAAAATGAACTATTAATCCAAATTAAATTAAATTTAATTACATTTAATTTAATAAATTAATAAATAAATAAGTCACTGAGGATCAGCAGCTGTTTGGCTACCAACATTCTTGAAAATATCTTTTTTTGTTTTTGTTCAGTCGATGAACAAAACTCATTCAGGTTTAAAACAATTTGTAAATAACGACAGAATTAAACTTTTTTGAAGAACTGTGCCTTTAAGTAATTTTGCTTCTCAAGCAAATGCATCTTGATTTAAGAATGTTTAGATATCTGTCCTGGAAAACATGACAGAAATATTAATAAGAGGATTTTTGCTTGGATATGTTTGCCAGGGTTTTCCAGGTGCTCAAAGCACACGATTTGCCGCCTCCATACCCACACCTTAGTAAAAGTGCCTTCATTTACAAGAAAAGATGATTAGTTGGTAAATTTTCATCTTCGGTCACAATATCAGAGTTATCAGGCCCTCGTAAGCCGCTTTACCACCCGTTCCCTTTAGTCATTACGCGGGATTTGATTTAAGATCTCGCCTGTAATGGCAACGGCGGCTTGACAAACATGACTTCTTAGCAGGTGATTTGCGTCAAGTATTTTCTGAACCAGCACATAAATGAATTAGCAATAAAATGGACTTAGAGCCCTAATAGCAGGGGAGCCCATTATTGCGGCTCTAATCACTAAAGAGATGCCATTCAATTGCCTGGAGAAGGCGCGTTTTTGGGCGGATTTCATAAAGTAACACGTTTGTAATGGAAGGCGCGCTGCTTGAGCCGAAGCGCGGGAAGCTTTTCTGTACATGTGAGTTTTGATTACCGCTGGCAACAGGCTCTTAGCTCGCGCTGGAGGCAGGGGCCGAGCTGAAAGGGGCCCAGCGTGCGCACGCTACCTCTGAAATTACGGCAGCCCAGAAAGTGCTCCTCTGCATTTATAGTGCATTTAATCAGCGGCCGACTTTTTGATAGTCAAACAATAGTTAATTACAGTAGCACCTGCCTGAGAGGTCGGGGTGGATCGTTGTTAATGAGGGCCGTGCGGCGCCTGCATCTTTTCCCGGAATATATAAAGCTCCAGGGATGCACCGCATGGCTTCCTCGGCCCGCCACTTCCACGCGTCGCTCACTGTGAGATGATTGACGGCAGAGACGGGGGAGAGAATGGAGAAATGGACTTTGATTCCATCTCTTGTGTTTGGAGAAATTATATATCTTTGCTCTCAACTTCAGAGAGAGAGAGAGAGAGACTGAAAGCAGGGGTTGGAGCGAAGGACGGCTCGCTTCATAACTTGGTTTAATGTTCATTTTCTCTTTATTTGTAGCACGTTTCCTGCCTTTTTAAGCAGAGTCATAGGCATTTTAAATTGCGAAACGTTTTTCGGTTTATATCAAGGTCAGTCTCAATTGCATGCATGAGACCAATTAAGTCCAGAGTAATTTTATGTTACGTTTTTTTTTTTTCTTAAATTAGAATATGACCACAATGTATACATGAATTCAGCTTTGCATAACAGGAGTATATTTTCCTTTTAAACATACTAAATTGCAATAATTTAATCTAAAGTAATATGTAATAATTTTAAGAAATGAGTTTTTTTGTTTTAGTTTTAGTTTTAGTTTTGATTTTTTTTTAGCAAGGATGCATTAAGTCAATTTAAGTGATAGTGAATATATTTATTTATTTTATGTTGCAAAACGCTTATTTCAAAAATATTAAGCAAATCAGCATATTGGAATGATTTCTGAAGGATCATGTGACACTGAAGACTGGAGTAATGATGCTGAAATGAGACAAACAAAAAAGGTAAAAAAAAAAAAAAAAATCACTTGTATACTGTATATTTATGCATTTTGTACAATACAGTGTTTTAATATGTTACCTTACCTTTCTGGTGACAATTTACTAAATCTGGAAGTGTGCTTCTGTATGACACGTAACTTTCAAAAACCTACTATAAAAAATATATCATGAGAAATATTCACTGAAATAAATGGTGTGACAACTTGCCCCTTATCCGAGTATTGGGGATCGCCAAAAAACGATTGTAAGTGTAGACAACGTAGTTAGTGTTAAAAAATGGGCCATTCTCCCCTTTTCCCCTTCCAATCCCCCCGGGCTGGAGAAAATGAAGAGAGAATGGCTATTAAAGGCCAATTTGATAGCGCACACTTCATGTCGGCCGTGCCAGAGCAAGATGCGCTCGGCTGGACACCAGAGCAAAGTGTATTAAAGATGACCTCTGTGTCAAATGCGTTGATCAAAACAAGCGCCAAACACATACACACACATATTAACTCCATCCAAAGTGGACAGCCTGTTCTCAAACCCAATGATCGGATGTTTTCCACACAGGTTACACACTCTTTTAAGCATGCTTGCTCACAAACCCTGAGAACGTGGCCTGCTGCTGCTGTGTTTGTACTGGAGTGAGATATTCGCCTTTCTTTCCTCTGTCAGGATACTCTGACCTCTCTCATTCATTCATGTTTCATTTGTTTGACCCTGACCCCCCTTTTCCAGAGCCCTGTGCTCTGCTGTAATCTATTTTTCTCTTCTCTATTGGTAAGCATATTTGCCATAGCCAATCAGGTTGATTGATCATCAGCAAGGCCGCAGGTTTGGCAATCAGCTGGGTTGTCCCGGCCGCCGCAATTTCCCAACAGACACGCAGAGCTTGACAGCACAATAAACTGGCTATTCATCAAAGTGTCCCACTCTTGGACATCAGATCTGCCCCGGGGCCAACTCTCGTACCCCATAAACTGCCGTGTGCTGCTCTGAGTATGAGTGTACTCACCTCTCGTTCTGCACGGTTTGTGTGTGCTTGTTTGGGCAAACACATATAATGTGTCATTGAAGCAAAAAACATCCTTACAGTTTCTTGGTATTATTAAGTACAAAATGTTCCACAGCAAAATGAAACATACTGTATATGCATTCCTACAAACACAGATCATGAAATGTATCATTTAGCATTATGAATTATCATGTTAGAAGCATTTCATAAAAAAAAAAAAAAATAATAATGGCAAGGAAGGGTTACTAAAACTTTGAAATTACTAATTAATTTTATTTTGTTTTTGCTCATAATAACAGTTTTTTATGTTTGTTTTTATGGTATGTTGTTTAAAACATTAATTAATATTAATTTTATATTTATTTGTTATAATAATATATTGAATTGTCTTTTTTTCCCAATTTTGATTACATTTTATTATTTATAATAATTTATATTATTTATTTATATTATTTATTTTATTTTGTATTATTATTAGTTGTATTATTATGTATGTATGTATGTATGTATGTATTTATTTATTTATTTATTTAATAATAGAAGAACTATGAAATAAAAAAAAAAACATTTCAGGTTCCCACAAGAACCTTTAAGTAGACTTTCTTTCTTTCTTTCTTTCTTTCTTTCTTTCTTTCATTTTTCCCTCATAGTTTGAAGAACATGCACAATCTGAAGAACCCTTTTCCCCTCATAGTATGAAGAACATACCTCTTTCCTTTTCTTTTTCTTTCAATATAATGAATCTTTTGTACAACAGAAACATTCTTGGAAGCATAGATTCCGATTTACAAACCCTTAATTTTATGAGTGTAGGTTCGGGATGACATGAGATGAACTATTTCGTAAATGTGTCTGATTGTGTGTTCAAATGCTAAAGCAGGTGCAGCTATTCTTCAACAGGAAGTCCTTCAGTGATACTTCCATGTCTCGTTCCAGCAAATGATTCAGCCCTTAAAGCAATATTGACTGAATGGGACAGAAGATGAATGATGGCTCTAATGT
The DNA here is from genome assembly GCA_032359235.1 of Enteromius mattozi. Classification (NCBI taxonomy): domain Eukaryota; kingdom Metazoa; phylum Chordata; class Actinopteri; order Cypriniformes; family Cyprinidae; genus Enteromius; species Enteromius mattozi. The sequence goes on from JAUMHE010000055.1 coordinate 16,711,697, forward strand.
GATATCCACACACAAAGAGGTCATGATAATAAAACATTTATCAGGCGTCTATTACTTACACACACATGCTCACAAAGACACAATGTTCAATCCATACAGAGATATAGGGAAGGGCAGCAGTTGGTGAAGAGAGCGCTTTTTAAAGCATTGTTAGGGGAGGGATAGGAAAGTGTGTGCAGAAAGAAGATATTGATGAAAAAAAGGTTTTTTTAGAGCTTTATGAGAGTGTCCTGAGAGTTAAAGAATGCCACTGCTCTCCCGGCCGGCTGTGGTGCAGTATGGATTGTAAAAGAGATCTTCATGGACTTATTCTCTCTCTTCTGCTTGCTCTTTGGCATTCTGTGGTTATTTAGACACCATGTTGTCATGGGCGCTCGGAGAACACATGAATCTGCCAACGCTTGCACACTTAGTCAAGACAGGAGTGCCTCCATTGACCTGGTCAGCAAACCCAGTCAAACAGAGCAAGCCTTGCTCTTCAACTGGAGACTAATGAGATCTTAAAGCACTCCAGCCACGAGCTCCAGACCACTCTGATCCACAGCAATGAACGCTTGCTAAAGTCACCACCTAACAAATAAATGGACCAATTAGAAAGTTTCTTTAAACCTTACTACATAAAATATATTCAAACAAACAAACAAAAAAATAAATAATTAAAAGTTAAAATAAATAAAATAAAAAAATTGTAAAAGTAATAAATAATTAACGCCTAAAATGTCAGTTAATTTAACAAACAAACAAACAAACAAACAAATGAATGAATGAATAATGAATACAAATAATTAATTAAATAAAATAAAAATATATATATATTTTATTTAAAAAATAAAAATAAGGTTAATTTAAAAAAAAATAAGTTAATTAATTTCTACAAGTGTTGTACAGTGATGTGCAATATTGTTCAGAATGGGTCGATAAGAATTTATTGAAAAATTATAGTTTTATTCATTAAGGTCACTAAATTGCTCGAAAAAGTGACAGTAAAGATATTTAAACAAACAAAAAAGTCTACTTCAAATAAATTATTTTATTTTAAAATATTGATCAAATTATTTCAACGAAACAAAACATTTGGTGTCCCTGCAAAAAAAAAATTCAGATGGTTATATTTTTTATTATTTTAATTTATGTATTGCTATTCTTTACTAACTGTTATGAAAGCCCTAAATAGTTAGTTACTTAATTTTACAACATTAAATTATTTAAAATACATTTTTTTTTTATAAAAATGTGTGTCCCTAAATCTTACATCAATTCTGTTACCATAGTTTGCCTTTAAATTGGTTTAATTGTTCTCAGAATTGTGGAAGTTACAGGAAAGTTCTTTTAGTGATGCTGCTAAACTAATTTCAAGAGGAGCGCAAACAAATAATCAGACACAGCCGGCGTCGCAATACCAATCATTATCATTACCTCTCGTTAGCCAATCCGGTCCAAACACTCGCCCCCTATAAAACATTTCCTTCCCTTCCGTATCTCGTTCTAAGCATCCTTCCTCCTCCCCTTCTCCACCGTTCGCATCCTCAAAGGGGGGCACGCAGGGTTCGAGCCGGACGCCAAGCTCTGCCCTCGCTAGGGTTCATACTACTAGGGCTCGGAGTCCACCGAGCTCCCGGCTAGCCCCCGGACAGCACGCCAAACATGCTATTATTATTATTCGTTTCGATGAGGAGGCGCAAACTCGTGAAATCATGTTTTCACTAGTGTCATGTGTTCTTAGCATTTATGCCAGCAAGCAGATTTTTTGGAAAAAATTTAATAAAACTGTCAATTCTGTTACACTACTATCAGCATTGTTACTGTATCTTGGTAACAGAGTTTGACAGTGACAGACGGGGACACCAAATGTATTTGGTTATTGAATCAGTCATATATATATATATATATATATATATATATATGAGCAAATCAGCATAGTTAGGATGACTTCTGAATACTGGAGTAATGGCTACTGAAAATTCAGCCTTGCCATCACATTAATAAATCATATATTTTTAAAAAGTTATTCGAAATTGTAGTCATATTTTACAATATTAAAATTAGTAGTGTTTTTAATCCAATAAATTAAAATAAATATAAATTCTTATAAGAAAAATAAACATAAAAGAAACTTCAAAATCAAAGCAACTCCAAACTTTTGAGTGGTAGTGTACTGTATTCAGCAGCTATAGGTAAACAGGTGTTTAGTGTCAGAGTCACTGTACATTTCCAGTTATGATATAAAAGTTTAGGAACAATCAAAATTGGCATTCTCTAAAAACAGTGGACTTTCAAATGTTTTGAAAGCGGCTGTGTGAAAATGAATAGCTGTCTAAGCCCGTGCTGTTCACCAGTCAGGAGACTCTGAGCACTAACTTGGCTGCCATTTCCGTGTTTAGTAGCAGAGGGCATGTTATACGAGCAATCAGGATATGGGGGTTATCCTGGATGACCTGCCTATTGAGTCCCATTCCTCATATGAGCGCTCTGAAGAGCTCAACAGGGCTGTCAGTGGAAAAACATCCCATAAAATGCCTTACGTAATATTGCTTGATGTTATAGAGATGTAGCTCCAACTCTATTCAGCATGTTAGTCTGCACTAATCATTTAAACCAGGAGACAACATTGTTTCAATCATTGTTTTAGGACTGTTTTTAAATAATACATGGGAAATTGTCTAAAACATAAAAATATATTTTGTAAATTACATTTTTTAAACACAAGTCTGTCTAGTCATTTGAATTGTGTTGGTAGGAGAAACAGAGGAATGCATTTCAATGGTATTGTTTGTTTTAGGGTTTTGTAATGAATGCCAATGCCAATGTTTAGTTTTGTTTTAATAAATAATTAATAAAAGTAACGAATAATTAAAAGCTAATATATATATATATATATATATATATATATATATATACACACACACACACACACACAAAATAATTAATGTAATAAAATAATTAATTAAAATAAATAAATACATAAAAAATCATTTATAACATGTTATGTAGGAGAAACCAGGAAACAAATTCCAATGGTACTGTTTGTTTTTTGGTTTTGTTATGAATGCTTTTGTTTTGTCAAGGTTTGACTTTCTTTTGTGTTTTTTGTTATGAATGTCATTATTTGTTCTGGTTTGTTTGTTTTTTTGTTTGCATTGCATTGTTTTTCTTGTTTTGTGTTTATTACTGCATTAAGCAATATGTAGGGTTTGACTTTAGCAATGTAATGTTATGTCCTAAAAAACAATAATTAAAAAATATATATTTAATTTATATATATATATATATATATATATATGGTTTTATGGTTTATTATTTATTTTTTAACTAATGCTTATAAATAATGCATAGGGTGCATTTTGATCATAGCTGAACCATGGCAAAACATGTGTTTTCCCCAGCTCTTTCCTAAACAGTATCCAACAACGAACAAGCAGCATTTTATCGTGAGTGTATCTAAAAGCGAGTGTGATATCTGATGAATCTGTGGGGTGCGGGTCTGGGGTCAGGACCCAGCAGGTTGACATGTGCTGAAGAATCAGTGCTCACAGCACTCGGGGCCATTCTCTCTCCACTTCCTGAGGTCTCACCGGGAGGAAAGGTCTGTTTGTGTTGCTACGGAGACGTGCTGAAAGGCGCTGGGACCTCCCTCCTGTCGACTCTCCTCCAGAGCTGCATATTGTTTTAAAAAAAACACGGTTTCCTCGCTTGTCGAAAAAAAGGTTTTCAAACAATCGCAGGAGGCTACAATTAGTTAGTGTATTATGATAAGGCACGACAAGGCAAGACGGGGAAGGCGAGTTCTCATCCCGAGACCCCTTAATAGTTTACTTTGCATTAGACAGCAACAAGGGTACAAACAAATGTCACAGCAGAAACCATAAACCCCTCCTAAACACTAAACCCCTATTTACTTGCATCCACGTTATGACATCACTTTCAAATGGCCTGACTAGGTCCTGACCCTACAATGTTCAGTTGGGTTTATCTGTAAACTTCATTGAGTTTGGGGACTTAATGCTTTGAATTTGTGTGTGTGTGTTGTGTAAGGCAGTGGCTCTGCCGGAGGAAGTCCTGCTGTGCACAGGCGCCCTCTATTGCCAAAGCCCAGTGTGTGTGTGTGTGTGTGTGTGTGCTGGATCGGTCATGGGGACTGAACCACTGAGCCTTATACAGCATAAAACAAGCACTATACTGAAGCAATGTGCCATAAAAACAAAACACGCAGTTCTGCAGTGCAAGTAAACAAAGCACTTCTCCATTGCCCTGAACTGTGTACTGGTGCACTGCGATGTATCATATTTTGACACTGAACGACTGAAAAAGTATCCCAACAAATTCAGACACCAAAACAAACAGCTACAACGGGCCTCTCTGGAACAATGACGGAGAAGTAACAGAGGATGTTTTGGATAAAACTGAGCAGTGTTGTGCTCCGAATCTGTTTAGACAACTGCTGAATGTTTGGCTTTCCCCCGCTGCGCCCTGAAAACGATACAGTGAATGTGGCTCTTACAAATTAGCCCCCCTTAGCTACCATTCAACACTTTCTGATCTCAGTGAAGCTGCCTTCCAACTCAGACAGTCTGTGCTCGCTTCAAGAGATGCTCTTCTTCTCCTTATTTTATGCTTGTATTTCTTAAATAAGAATGGTAGAGCATTATTATCAAAAGTAGGAATGAACTGTTACTTTCCCTACAAATCCCTGTGCAGTTTTAAAACATTTTTTTGTATAATGTTTTAATAGTCTTTTACTTAATTGAATATTTAGAAACATGCATGGCACACACACACACACACACACACATACATATATAAATATATATATATATATATATATATATATTTTTTTTTCTCTCATTGATATTTATTAACTTGTTTATTGATTGTTTGCTTTAAGCAAATTGTATGTATGCATTACTTTGTGCACTTTATATTATTTAAAATCTTTATATATGTGAAGAGTTTATAAAAAAAGACAACAAACTCAATTATTTTCCACTTTCAAAAATCATGTTTTTATTGCATTATATTTTATTAGATTTGTTTCTATTGTTGTTGTTTTTTTAATCTAGTAAAAAAAAACAACTGTTTGATTAAGATTAATGGAAATGCACAATGACAAAACATGATTTTTGAGAATTGTTAAAAATTGTTATCAGTTTTTGCAAATAAATATATTAGTAATTTCTATAGTCACAATATGTTTGTTGATTAAAATAATAAATATTAGCCTTAATATTTAAAATTCAAGAAGTAAATTAATCAATATTCTTTTTTATTTAACAGTATTGTTATTAATTTACAGCATTTTGTCCATTAGTTTTTTTTTATTATTAACAATAAATGTGTTTTTTTTCGGTAACACTTTATTTTGATGGTCCCTTTTGAACAATCTGTTGACAATAAGTAGCTTTGCACCTACATGTCAAC
>JAUMHE010000055.1:16720001-16756220 GCA_032359235.1 Enteromius mattozi
GCGGTGATTAACTAGCTGGTGATTGTGAGTGGCTGCAAGCGACTGATCCTGGATCAGCCGCTTGTGTGAGCGTGACAATAATGGCTCCCAGTGAAGTGTTATCAAAAAGGTTATCAGTAAAGTTATACGATTTAAAAACAGCACATTTGTTTTGTTTTGTTTTTTGTTGAGAACAGCACAGTTCACAGAGTTTTATTCACTTTTCAATCTTCTCGATCTAGAATTTGTTAGTTTGTGCAAAATAAACATAACTGAGGATTCATGTACACATAATGACCTGTTATCAAAATGAGACACACACACACAGTTTTAACAAGCATTCCTACCTGGAGTATAAGTTTGTATAAACTTTTTCCAAAATATTTTACTGTACGAATCAATGCAATTTTGTAATAATGACGACAAAAATAAAACAAAATGTGATTTGAATCTACTTTTTATCTTGGGATCCATTAGCATTCTGCAACTCATTTGTCTTGATTTAAATCTTTCTATATGTGTTCAAACTTTGAGTGTTAATGTGCTGGAATATAATCACTCTGAGCTTCAGGTCTAACATGAGCCCACAGACAGATTTATTAGCCTGGATTCACGCTACTTGTGTGGATATTCCATTTCTGTCTTAATCGCTCACAGCACACTTGATATTCGGTTTCAACTTCATAGAGCTGAAGCAAACATTTACACAGAGTTTCTGTTTTCAAAGAGAGACTCCACAGTTTTCAGAGGCATTTCTCACTTTTGCTGGGTAATATATCAAGAAAAGAGTGCCGTAAATCTCACGAGAGAACAGCGTCCACTCTCCTTCCGGTCATTTCCTGACATCCTGTCTCACTTCTCCTCTCTCAATCCTTCCATCTCTCTCTCTCCGTTTCCCTCGACAAGTAACTAGACACCGCAAACTCCACTTCCCCAGTAGTGTCAGGTTAACCAAAGTTAATCGAGAGCCTCTGAGACTTCACACAGCATTGAAGACGTTTTCATTGTTTAAATTCCCCCTTTCAGTATATAACAATGTGAGGGGGGGAATCGGTTTGATACATGTAAACAGATACAATTTTTTTCCCCACTCTTTTACATTTCTCTTTTTCATTCCATATCTCAATTTAAAAAATCGTAATGATTTTTATACTTTTTACCAGTTGTGTATATGTTACATCTCTGATCTCTGTCATTGAAGTTCAGTGTCACTGTCTGTGAATATGTTTTAATGATAGCATCCTATATTGTGTTTCTGCCTGCAGGTAATGGACAACATGGGTAATGTGAAGTTCTGCCTGGACGGGGCTCTGGAGGCCAGCGGGAGCTGGCTCAAATACGTGCGCACTGCCCCATCCCATGAAGAGCACAACCTGGCCATATGCCACATCAGCGAAGATCAGGTGAGCTGTCGTTCTGTCATTTCCCTTTTCCTGTCACTCTCGCTCTCTGGTTGGTCGCCTGCTCCCTCAAGCTGTTGTATTGACTGTTCCTGCTGAGGATCTAGTGTGTATGAGATCAGGAGAGCTCTCAAAAAGTGCACCTGGTTTTCCTACAGTAATTAGTTATGATACAAACTTGATACAGTTTTGAAATTGTTTGGTTATTTTTTAATATTTTTTAGATCAGGGGTCAGAGAGGCCATGCAATATTCACTCATCCTACACTCCTATGCAGCCAACCCTAAAATTGTTAATACATAATAAATCTAACAGTTGTGAGAAAAAAGTCAGAATTCTGAGATTGAAAATTCTCAGTTATTCAAAATATTTTTTTTTATTTTTATTCAGTGGCAGAAATGGGCTTCCATAGTTTTTAACCTTAATAATGATTTTTTTAAAAATAAAAAAATAAAATAAATAAATGTTTCTTGAGCAGCAAATCTGCATAATAGAAAATGCTTTCTGAAGGATCAGCTTTTCAATAATTTTGATAATAATATTTCACAATAGCAGCCTTCTTGAGCATAAGAGACTTATTTGTAAATAAATAAAACTTACTGACCCCAAAGGTTTGAATAGTAGTGACCTGTATATTTCATATTGTGTATTTTATTATGTTTAAAATGCTGTATTGACCAAAGGCTGAAACAGTTTATGATGTAAATGACTAATAACAGCATGTCGGCACAACAATGCTCCTACACTGAATGCATTAATTCTACACTCGCAGTGTTTACCGCAGTCATAAATGTACATAGGATGTTCATTTGTATTGCAAGAGCACAGTTTATGATACTTATTTCGCTAGTTGTTATTGAAACACGCTGTTATAGGATGTAGGAGTTGGAGTAGGAAAGGTCAGCAGACAAACATCTAACACTGTCCATCCTGTGAGGACCTTGAAGAGACAGTGAGCACATGTTACTGTCAGGAAGACGAGGACAGAACCTGCTGCTGTCAAGATGTCATCACTTACACAATAGATAAAAACAGCCTATTGTTTGATGAAGGCTGTTCCTTGCCTTTGTCAGAGGAAGTGACTCAGAAGTCGTTTACAAGAGTCACGTACAAAGCCAGTTCGGACACTCCTGGATCTTGTAATCCACTGTCTTCAATTATTTGCTTCCTTTGAAAGGACGAGCAGTTGTGTCTTTAAGATAAGATATCTGATCTCTCATAAAGCTGGAGATCTCATGACAGACTCTCAGTCGTGTGTTTACTGTACTGTGGCTTTGTTCAGGGATTGTGTTGATGGAGTCAAAATCTGATCATGAAGCTCTTGTGCAGTAATTGCTGTTGATTGTGGATTGTTTCCTTTGCTTACATGATATCCAACTGATTAAGTGAGGGGTCCTTGGTGGCTGACTTAACTAGCTTGTGCTCACGTTTTAATTTAAAAGGACAGCTCACCCAAAAATTTAAATTCTATTAATTGAGGTCTAAATAGTTGCTTTTCCTGTGTTGCCAGAGAATAACATTTGTTTTCAGCCATTTAGTCCACAGTTTTTAGAAGTGAGAAGGAAATGTTTAATAATCTAAAGAAACATTTTCCACTATAAAGAACCTTTTGTGCCATCAAAGTGTTGCATATTCCAGCGTATTGTCATTGCAAACCTGTGTGACTGACTTTCTTCCACAAAAGGCCAGTCTTTCCATACAAAATAACAGATTGTGGACACTGCAAAGTTTAGGAAATGACTAATAAAAGTTAATAAATGTTGTCTAAAGCAGTTGTGCACTCAGATTTTCTAGTCATATGGTAGCTTTATGTGAGAATGAGATCTATTACATAATTTCATTCACTGTCTCTGCTAACAGGGAACATTCTCAGAACGTTCTCTCAAAGTTAGGAACAAATGTTTTTCTAGAAATGTTAATAGAATGTTTGTTCAAAATGATCTGGTCTTTAACAACATTGTCAAATATATATATACATTGTTCTTAGAGAGTTTCTTTGCTGAAATGTTTTAGTTGCAGAACATTCAATATAAAAGTTTCCATGATTTGGAACATTTTCCATTAGTTGATATTAGTTAACTACATCAGTTAACATGAACCATTTTTTTTTTTTTCATTATGTAAGTTAACCTAAATAATGGGTCACACTTTATTTTAAGGTGTTCTTGTTACAGTGTAATTATGCTTTTAAGTACTGAGTAATATGAATTAACTACATGTGCTTACTATATGGTTAGGGTTAGGATAAGGGTTTGGTTTAGAGTATCATTTATTGTTATTATAATACATGTAATATACGTAACAAGGACACATTAAAATAAAGTGTTAGCAAATAATGTTAATGCATAAACTAATGTTAATGGAACCTTATTGTAAAGTGTTACCAACTTGTAAAACACACACACACACATTTTAGAACATAGAGCGTATTTTTTTTTGGCTAGGATGCTCTCAAATTCTCATTCTCAAAATCTCATTTGCGTTCTCGTATAATCAAATATGGCATCTCAAGATGCACTAAAGAGCAGGATCTAATGATGTTATGTACACCACTCCTTATCATCACAACTCATCTTGATGCTTTATAGTTGAATTAGAACAAGAGTAAGATTTTAGACAAAATCTGCCTCGATTCTTTTGTGTTCCCCTGAAGTAAGTCAGTCACAGGGGTCGGAACACCATGAGGGTGAGTAAATAATGACTTTAATGGATGAATGAATTTTCATTTTTGGGTGAACTGCTCCTTTAAGTGTACCATTTCGGGGGGTGTTTTAGATTCTATGCATAAGTGGATCACTTTCCTTGTTATTATTCTGCCACTTTTAAGCTGTTTGTCTCACTTAAAACAAGCTGATTGACTCGTGGAACAAGCCAAAGTCTTAGCTTTTGTCTGGTGGCTAACGGGGGCAACTAGTGTGGCCATCGCAGTTTTAGAGGCTGACACATAAAACACAAGCCGAACAAACAGGGGAGGACAGGAGGAGAGGAGGGACAACCTCTGAGACTGACAACCACCAATTGACTTCAACTACATAACCCAATCATTAAAGTCGTTTCAGTTCAATGAGCGGCCACCGCTGGGCCCACAGGAGAATAATATCTCCAGCTAAAATCGCCCCACTAAATACATGGTTTCTATTTACTTTCTCCCTTCTTCTGTTGTTTTTTTTTTTATCCTTTCTTACCCTTTTCTCATCTTTTGTACACGTTTTAGCCGGTCTTACGGACAACAGCCTATTATTTATTCAGAACGACGGCACAATGCAAAAATGCATAATTCATTGAACTTTGTACTTTGCTGTTCTATTTGCGCATGCACAATGCATGAGCCGTATGGAAATATGCACACGCCCAGCAAATTCTGATGTGCCTGTAACCTTTTAAAATCAACCGGGATCATTTATTTACTTGTTTGCGCATTCGTCTTTGGTGTTCGGGCCCTGAAAACACGACTCAACTGTGTAGTGCTGCATTTCACTGGTTTAGGCTGTCTTACGTTTTAATGTGTGTTTTATGTTATGGCTGTTGTTCGAGGTGTGAATGCTTCTAAATTGCAGTGAGCAGGGTGAGGGTGTTAGTTACCACGCTTTGCTTTAAGAAAAGAATATTTTGTTGTGTTATTGCAATGGGTGCAAAATGAACCGTGCGGGCTTATGTGCTCTTGTGTAAAAGTATATTTTTGAAACGCTGCGGACCACGTAATTCACTGATCTGATGTTATCTGCTTGCACAGAGAAAGTCTAATCCGGTTTTTGGCCCAAACTAAGAGCAGCCTATGCGCTCTGAGACAATAGGCATAGAGCTGGTGGACGTATTCTGGCTTTTACACAATGGCGCGGTCCATTCAGCAAGACTGTTGACCTCTGAACTCCCTCCCTCATCTCTCAAGATGCACTTAAACTGTTTGTCAGAACAACTGAAGTGCACAGCCAGATCTGCCATGCCATAGCCGTCTGTTTCTGAAGAGCTAAGGACACGCACACATACACAAATGTGTGTGTGTGTGTGTGTGTGTGCATATAAATATATATATATATATATATGTACCTGAATACAATTACACACACACACACATATATATATATATATATATATACACAGATAACGCAGTTTTTAACTATTTTAACTATAAATAATTTTTCGTTTTGTTTTTTTACATTGTGCATTCCAATGAATCTAATTTAAAATGCAGTTGTGTTCATTTGATTAGTTTAAAAAAATAACTAAAAATACTAACTAAGTAGCTAACTAACACAAAAACAACATAATAAAAACAATATGATTTTTGAAAATTAATTATCTATTTTTTTCAAATATAATACATGTATAATATCTGTGCGTCACACACAAACACACACACACGCACACACACACACACACACATATATATATATATATATATATATATACACATATATACACACACACACACACACACATTAACCCATTTTAATTAATTTCAGTCAGAAGTAAAATTGTAATTATGAGATTGTTGTTAATGGTTATAATAGTAAATCATTTTGTATTTAGAAAGAAATACTTGAAACGTACTGTAGGTTACACTTTCATAACAAACAAACTGAAAGTTATACATTCAATTACTTATTAGCTACGGACTGATAAAACACTTTATAAGTTATATACATGTTTGCTAGAGAGGAACTTGTAAAAATCCCTGACGTCTACTCATGCAGTTTAGTTTTTATATGGTTTTGGCATTTGATCAAAGAGTTGTTATGATGAACTTTGTTCTGATCTTGTCTTAGTGAATCAGATGAACATTTTAAATGGCAGACAAACAGGCACACCCGAATACAATTATTTATATATATATATATATATATATATATATATATATTCCCATCAGTGTGTGTCTGCTTGCACTTATATGAATGCGTGTGTGTCCGTGTGTGTGACAGACAGGGGATTATTGTCACCTAAGTGATGGATGATGCATCGGCCCCCAGCACTTGAAAGCATTGTGAGGGGGTCAAGATGGCCCTCTCCGTGCTGTCAGATCCTGAAAAGATTTACTGTAGAGACAGCTTAGCCCCATCATAATAGATTGCTTCAGGGGTGAAAGGAAGGCATTTCCACGCACCCAGAGCAAATGAGAACTAGCCAAAGACTACAGCACAATTTGACATCCAACTTCAATCTTTCAGAAATAGATCATGTAAGTTATTGATTCCTTAGTGATTAAATATTGAGTCTGGCACCTACATTGTATATGTATTTAAGTAATTTGTGCTTAAATACGTTTTTATATATAATTTTCAGTGATTGTTTCTTGATTCTATTCTATTCTAATTATTTTACAATATCTGAGTTGACCAAAAACCAACTGGAAACAACAAATCGCTGTAACATTTTAATTAGATCATATCCGTTACACAAATCATAATCACTCGTTTTAATTTCCTCAATGCAAATTGTGACAATTATATTCGATTCATACATTTATAAAACGAGAAGCAATTAGATCTTAATACAATTAATAATAAATAATAGTTATGCTAATTATAGTTAGGCCTATCAAAATAATATTAGAATATATGAAATAATATGCAATGTTTGCTTTTGTAATATGTATAAATAAGTACATCGATATTGCTATATTACAATAACTGGATTATTAACAGGATAATTGCAATAGCATTTTAATTGACGTAGCATAAATAGGTTTTAATAAAAGTTCGTTTATGAACAGGTTGAAGTGTTCGTCTTATTAAACATATTGAGTGTCTCAGGCGAAACATAACGTGATTCTCCGCAAAATATCGAATTTATCCTCTCAAAGCGCAAACACAATTCGTTTAAAACATCTGCTAAATGTAAAAGACAGCGAGTAAAAAACAGGTGAATGTATTTAAAGCCCCGTGGAAAAGATCGCGGCTCGCGCTCAATGTATTCTTGAGATTTTCATTAGCTGGGAAAGATACATTTTTCCATCAATAATAGATTCGTGCGGTGGTCAGAGGAGGAGAGGACATGGGGAGGGGTTCAGTCCTTTTGGTTGGAGATAAGAGAGGAGGAGTGGCCGATAGAGAGAATCACTAATGAGCGCGACTCACCTCATCAAAGACGCGCGTGTTCCTCTGTCTGGCGCTGCTGTGGCGCAGTGTCATGATACTATGGGTTGCGTGCTGAACTCTACGGGACCAGAGCTGCTATTACAACTGGAGGCTTTGAGATCCACCGCTCAACAACTAGCCCAACTTTATCAACTCTCGGGAAAGAAAAAGGTCAGAAACGCTCTTACCTTCGTTTGACTGCAAATGCAATATTAACGTTAACAATAATGATAGCCGTGTTACACATCGGCGGCCCCTCTTGATGCCTTGGCCTACTTTTGTAACACACATTAGAGTTGTCACAACATTAGAGCTCTGAGATTAAGTTTGTGCTGGAGGTTTTAAGCTGGATGTCTTGATTTCGGAGAGCGGCCCAGATCTGCTGCTGTTGCCTAGCCCCGAGCGCCCTCACGAGGGGAGCACGCGGTACTGCGCGTTCAGTGCGCGAGGACAGCTTTCAGACGCGCTTTGAAAGCCCGCTGCTTTTGGTTTTGTTTTATTAGGATTATTATTTATGAGTCGATTTAGTTAGGTTGAAGTATATATATATATATATATATATATATATTATATATTATATATATATACATTAGTTTAATTTACAAAACAAATGTAGGATGTTCGGAGTGTGTTTAGTCTTTGAAAGAACACAGTGCCATCATAATGCGCTCTGGAAGGATTTTAATTGTGTTTAATTGAGAAAACTTTGCAAATCATCAGGCTTAGGAATAAATAAAATAGCCCGCACCGCGAGAATATTATAAATAAACCAGCTATATTAAACTGTATAAGTCTGCATTTATTTCAACCTTTGCATTGGTGAAATCATTTAAGCTACACCGAAATGTAAAAATCGCATGAATCAGTAACACTTTGCTATTAGTAGATAGGATTTTGTATTTTAAAAACAACCAGCACTTTGTTTGGGTGCGTGTGTTATATTTGATTTATTAAATTAAAAACGAAAACACATCAAACAAATTGCTACGATTGCATTGTTTTTAATGCATCTAAAAAGACACATTTTATTTATATTACTTTATTATTGTTGTCTTTAATTCCACACGTTTTTATTGCATGCTATGCGCTCGTTTATTTTGCTTGCGTGTGTGAGTTTCCATCTATTTTCTTGTTGGCCCTCGGTAAGCAAATAATCGAATGAAGCAGGCGCGATTTCAGATGCGCTTTTTTGTTGAATAATTACTGCATTATCTGTTTATCCTCTGCTTTGTGATTGTTTGCTGTTTGTGGTTTTTTATCCGCAATTTAAGGAAAATAACAAATTAATATTAATGCTTTTACACTTGCTATGTTCAAAATAAAGCTTCACGTCTCTGAAAACAACGGCTGATAATAATAATAATAATAATAATAATAATAATAATAATTCAGCTCCTTTTTTGTGGTTTTAAAATGCTAATGCGTTTTTATTCTCTTTTTGCAGATCTATTACAAAGCTATTAGAGATATTGAAATAGGGGAGGAGTTACTGGTTTACATGAAGGACGGAGTTTTCCCCGAGGGCTCAATGGCACCGAACCTGGAAGGTGAGATTAATGCAAGTCATTAGGCACTCTTTTAAACAAACTCACACAGACCACACTCATTCACCTCTGCCAACATTTAGCAAGATGCTATGTGAGGCCTGTGCTTGTCGTCTTGTTAGGTCGGACGATGAAGAAAGTACTAAAGTACATTTCAACCCAGAGGCAAATAAACCAGTATTGGCGAATTTGAGAATGAAATGGCAGCCCTATAGATTTTTTTTCTGCACATGTAGCTTTTGTGTGGTGCGTGTGTGTACATAATATAATATATATAAATTATAATATATAATATTATAATAAATATAAATATGCAATAATAATAAAATATAATACCTCATTTATAGGTATAGTAACACAGATATAAAATATACACTGTACTGCTGCTTTATTTCTAAATATTTGAACTTTTTCTTTAAAAGCATCAGTGGCCACTTGTAGTGTCCTTATTAAAACACATCACTCGCAATCTCCCAAATCTTTTTTTTTTTTTTTTTTGTTTCCAAGTGATCTGGTAATTTTGGAACTGAAGCTCAGAGTAGTTGATACAGACTAGAAAATTGCAAAAGCACTGAAGTGTGTCACAGCGTAGCAGTCACTCTCCAACACATGCAAAAGGTTTTATCTGATAGAGATGTGTCTCAGATCTGCCTGCCAAAAAAGCCAATGAAGAAAGCTCTCAGAGAGAAAAGGGAGACAGGGACGCCAAAAGATGCAAGCCAGGCTCCGCTCAGACAGATCAGTTTAGAGAACAAAAGAAAAGAAACGTAGAGTAGAACGAACATGGTCAACGAAGACGAGAGGCTGAGAGAGACGAACAGATAGAGACAGACAGAATGAGAGCTCTCTACATCCAGCTCCTTCTCATGTCTTATCGGTGGTGGAATTTGGAGTGGAGCTTGAGGAGTCTCGAGGGACCTCACCCATGCTCACAGATTAGCCGCTAAACTGCACATAATTGTGTTCCCCCTACATCTCTCCAAGAGCTATTAGTTTCCCATTCCCTGTCGTTTTTCCCAACATTCCTGCCTTTGTCGTTAGTGCTACCGATGGGACGGAGAGATAGTGTCTCGAATTCTTTTTATGGCTTAAAACATCAGCACAGAAACTTTTTCTCGACATTAGTTTTTCCCGTAAAGGCCTCTTTGACATGTGACAAGGGCATTTTATTTGCGTTTATTTTGCAGGAAGGCTATGAGCATTTCTGTGGAGTGTGTTCTGTCAATACGTGTCACGGTAATGAATTGAAAAACAAAACAGAGTATATGGTGTAATCCTAGATAACGCAGCATGGATGCAAGCTTTTCATGGCCTTTGCTTTCAAAACAAGGAGTCAAAGAATAATGAAACTCATCCGCCTTGGCCTGATCCGGGCAGTGCATGGAGTATATCAGAGTTATCAATGAGTTTAATTTGAGGATGATGATAGCTAATGCATCAGACCTTAGAGTTTCTTTGCCTTTCCGTGACTCTAGAGTTATCTGTGAACTTGGCTGTTGTGTCAGGATATCAGTAAGGATAAAACAGCCACGTTTTTAGTCATTTAATTCCGGGTCATGTAAACAATTACTCCAAAGACAGATTTCCAGTCTAAAGCAAGTCAAAAAGAATGATTTTTTTAGCTGTGATCTTGTTAATTTTTTAAAGGTTCATGTTCTTATAATTTTTCAAGGTTTGAAAGATTTTATATTAATTTTAAATAGTTGTATTTGTTATAAAAATTAGTTTCAGATTGTTCTTTATGCTCAATTGCTAGCTTGTGTTCAATTAAAATTATGTTATTACCAAAATTAAATGCATTATTTTAAGTTATGCATTTGATAAACACTATATATATTTCATTGCAACACTGGTGTGTATTAAACCACACGGCATCTGCAAAGAAATGCTGCTGGAGCTTGTCTTAAAATTAACTTTTTTTCTTTCTTTTTTATAAAGCAGCTGTGTTTCTGTTATGTTTAGTGAATGTATGAAGTCATTTCTCAGAGTTCACACAGGTGTCCTATAGAATAACCACAGGTGCATTTCATCACATTAACTATGGACATGTTCCACTAACATTTTAGCACCAGAAAGTGCTGAAATATTTTTGTTTTCATTTCGAACAGTATATGTATTGTTTTATAATTTAAAGCCTCTTTTTATGAAATGTCAGGATGTTTTCTTTTTAAAGTAAATGATAATTTATATTTTGTCATTCAATTTAATGCCATTCATTTTTTTGATGTCTTATTCTGGAGACTGCACCTTTTATAATTGAAAATGAGCATGTAATTATTATCGTTGAGCAACTGTGTGATGCCGTCCCCACAGATGAGCAGATGTACCGCTGTGAACACTGTGATGAGCTCTTCACTTCAAAGCTGGAGTTACGGCGGCATCAGAAATACTCCTGCAGTAGCAGCAACTCTATCTTTGACTCACTAAGCGAAGACTTCAAACAGGAGCGCGAAGACAGCGATGAGCCGGTGCACGAGTGCAAAGACTGTGAAAAAATCTTCCCTAGCGAGTACAGGTCAGCACACTCCACCACACCGCACGACTTCTAATTACCCGCCAAGCTTTAGTGAACCCCTAGATGTTAAAATGTAAAACAAAAAGGTAAATGAAACAAAAATCAATAATCAGTTATGTTCTAATACTATAATTTTTATATTTTTTTTGTTTTAGTTCTGATTTGGCTATGCTGTAAGACCTATATTTTACATTGTACCAGTGACCCAACGCAGACCAAAAATTGTTTATTGCACATGCGTATGTTAAATGTGTGTGTACAATAAACATGTGCGTGATAAATATGTTTATCTTACAAAAATAAACAAAAAATGTCTTTAAAATCAAACATTGCAATTTGCTAAAATTACAATACGCAAAAATAGGTAAACATTATGAAAAATGATTAACATGACACAGAATGCAAAGGAAAAGCTTTTAAAAAATAATGTTTAAACCCACCATCTATTTATTTTGTTATTCTAACAGTCTATTGCTATAGGATTCATTATATTATTTGCATTTAGCATGTAGCAGTGTCCCTGTGATATACAGCCTTGACACAATTGACCAGTTTAGAAACACTGGATGGTGATCACACAGAAAATATTTATGGTGTTCTTATGTATTCTTAGTCTCGGGCAACATATGATCGTACACACAGAAGAGAGAGAGTATAAGTGTGACCAGTGCCCCAAAGCTTTCAACTGGAAATCCAACCTCATTCGCCATCAGATGTCACATGACAGTGGCAAGCGCTTCGAGTGTGAAAACTGTGATAAGGTAGGTTACGGTGACTTACTGCAACCACTTATATGTTTAAAAGCATTAATTAGATTACACATGGGAAGTTGAAACATATATAATATTTAGTTGATGAAAAGGTAAAACCTTTCTGCACTCAAAACATACTGCAGTGTAACAAATGAATTGTTAAGAACTACAAACATTCATGTGAGTAAATGACATTAGCCAAATTTTGCCTAATATACTGCTTGATGGATGTCACACCACAGGATGTCAACTTTCCAAAAATTATTAACGTCAGCTACCCTTCTAACTGCAAATTTAAGAATATAACACTGCAATTAATTTTCATCTCCAAGTAATTGCCTTTACACCACGCTATGTTTACACCTTTGCACTAAGATGGCATGTTTCTGTGGGTTCTTCAGGTGTTCACAGACCCCAGCAACCTCCAGCGCCACATCCGCTCTCAGCACGTCGGTGCCCGAGCCCACACCTGCCCTGAGTGTGGCAAGACCTTTGCCACCTCCTCGGGCCTCAAGCAGCACAAGCACATACACAGCAGTGTCAAGCCTTTCATCTGTAAGTCTGAGCAGTCTTGTCTAAGCCTCAGATACAATTACCAGTGTCCAAAGACCTCCCGGCTAGCTCCACCCCAAGATTGTGACAGCTGTTGTTTTATAGGTCAGAGAAACTAAATGAAATTCTAGAGCCATTCTTTGTTTTGTTCTACATTTGTTGCACTTTTCTTTAGTGCTTTCTTTTTCGCTCTCTTAATTACTCCATTTTACCCTTCTTCTGTTATTTGTAACTGTGCATTTTATTTTGAGGGCCCATTAGGCTTGTATATGGCCAAGGCAGATTTAATGTTTAGAGGTAAATGTCTCTGCCGTGTCTTACCTGCCCTCTTACCAATACTGAGAGAACACCATTTTTTTTTGCTTGGCTTCACAATGTTCTGTGTGTTACCGTCCAATGTCCAAATGCATGTATGCTGTATCAGTGTACATGTGTTTGTATGTATACAAAATTAGCTGAAATAGCTGTACTATCAGTAAAGAATCTCATCAGCGAATCTCATACATATGCTAATTGACCATATTTTACCATATAACATTGCCGTGAGTAGCTTTTTTAATCTCACCTTCAAAACAGAGTTCAGCCATGCTCGTGGAGGTCCACCTTTCTGCAGACTTCACTTTCAGCCCTTCTCGAACACACCTGCCTGTCATTTTTGAGTAATTCAAACATCTTGATTAGTTGCTTCACATGTGTTTGATTAGGGTTGGAGCTCAACTCTGCAGGAAGGTAGCGCTCTAGGAGCAGGGTTAGCTGACCCTGGTGTAGACAGTGCCATGTTTGCTAAGCATAATAAACAGCATGAACAGTTTACTGGTTGATCTAATCAGCTGCCGGATTATCACTGTTATTGAATGAATGCACACCAAATGAAAACAGTATGTTAATAGAATTAACCAGTCATGTGTGTTCTCCCAGGTGAGGTGTGTCACAAATCGTATACCCAGTTCTCTAACCTGTGCCGTCACAAACGGATGCATGCAGACTGCCGCACCCAGATCAAGTGTAAAGACTGTGGGCAAATGTTCAGCACTACCTCCTCCCTCAACAAGCATCGGCGCTTTTGCGAGGGCAAGAACCATTATAATCCCGGAGGCATATTCACACCGGGCATACCAATGACATCCAGTCACATTTTAGGCAAGTCCAAGTCTCATCCTGGCTTGAACCATAGTGGACTTGGCTTCGGGGATTACTTCCCATCCAGGCCACATCATGCAGGTTTGCCCTTTTCCCCAGCACCCCCTGCATTCCCAGCCCTTTCCCATGGCTTCCCAGGCATCTTTCCCCCATCACTATATCCTAGACCACCATTGTTACCTCCTAGTCCGCTGCTCAAGAGCCCAATTAGTAATAATCAAGATGGGAAGCTGACTCCCCTTGATGCTCCTACCCTTTCTGCGGTCACATCCATGAACAACAGCAACGGCAACGTAGGGAGCAGTCTCAGCAGCCAGTCAGAGGAGAATCGAGAGTCCAAACTGGACTTGTCATTCCATGACAATAAGAATAAAATGAAGATGAACGACATGTCTGATGGTAGTGACTTGGAAGATGTCAACACGTCTAGCGGCACAGATCTAGACACCACCACTGGCACGGTGTCTGGCTCGGACATAGAAAGTGAGGCAGAAAGCGAACAGGAGAAGAGCAGGAGGAAGCCAGTGCAGGAGAGCAAACAGGACGAAGTGAGCAGCAGTTCGGTATCTGTCTCCAGTTCAGGGAACCTCCCTTGCGAGCGTCCTTTCCTCTCCTCCCAGCATTCCTTTTTCCCACCGCCAGAGGAGCAAGCACTTCCACCCTCCGGGGCCACCACTGACTCCATCAAAGCCATCGCCTCCATTGCAGAAAAGTATTTTGGCCCAGGCTTCATGGGCTTGCAGGAGAAGAAGATGGGCTCCTTAAACTACCATTCCATGTTCCCTTTCCAGTTTCTGCCCAACTTCCCACATTCCTTGTACCCATTCACAGACAGAGCACTCAATCCTGGCATGTTCTTCAAACCTGAGCCTAAGTCCCCTCGTGAGCACATACAGAAATTACCTACAGCCACTGGTGCGGATTCACCCTTTGACCTAACCACCAAACCCAAGGATGTCAAACCTCTTCCTCCACCCCCCAGCAAGCCAGCCTTGCCATCCATTACCCCCCTGGCCCCTGGCGAGGAACAACCTCTGGACCTCAGCATAGGCAGTCGAAGCCGAGCTAACCATAATGGTAGCACGCACGTACAGCGCAAGAATCACGCCTTTGGCATAAACTGCAAAGCACCTAAAGATGAACACCCAGCACTAACTCAGTCCCAGAACTTGCACCAGCCCCAGATGCCTCAGCCACAAGCATCCCTTCCCCAGCCACCTCCTCCCCAGCAGCAGCCATCTCTCCACTACGCCAAGCCATCACCATTCTTCATGGACCCCATCTACAGGTATTTCAATAAGTAGGTCCTATTGAAAAACCCAACACAAAGACAATTCAAAGCATTAGCTGGTCATATGTTGAAATTAGACAGCTAAAGTATTGGTAGCCAGTAGGTTTACAATTAACCTTCGTTCGTACGTAACCCTTGGTGTTGTTGTCCAGCAGGGTGGAGAAGAGAAAGCTAATAGACCCAGTAGGAGCTTTAAAGGAGAAGTACCTGAGGCCGGCACCACTACTATTCCATCCTCAGGTATTGTTACATATATTTGCTTTAATTTGGTAAAGGTTGTTCTTATCATTCCATTCAAGCACAGGATTACAGGAAAAGCACATTCCCAGTGTCCTCCACCTCAGGTCTGTTTTGGTCCAAGTGGAGCCTTGATGTTTTAAAAAGTTCTGACTTCTGATGGTGTTTATTTTCATTAGATTATTTTCATCATGAAGATAATCTCGAAAGAGGTATTGCCTGTTTTCTGTCATGCTGCGCATTCAAAATTTTTTATCTTTTGCTTAGAAAAACAAGCTCCATTGTTTGTGTTAGTATTTTAAACCTTTCCCACCTTTGAACAGTGACAACAATAATGAAAATATTATTAATAATGGCCTTTTGAATTGAAACAAATTATGCCACATACTTTCAGAGTAGACCATTGTCTCTGGGAAGTTCTCCATTGAGTCCCACCGCTAATAACTTCCTAGCATTTCTTTCTTGCTCTGGCTGCCTAGATAATGTCTGCATGTCGATCAGGGACTTCCTGTGTTTGTGTGTAATAGAATGGCCTCTCTTGTTGGGAACTGTCTTATCTGACCTGTAAATCTGGCCTCCATCAATGCTGACCTACCTCCCCCCAAATCTCTCACTCTTTCCTTTTCTCTTTTCAGCAACCCCCTGTTTAATCAAAGGTCTCTATTTTGACTTTTAGGAGTGGTATAATGATCTATCTATCCATCTATCTATCTATCTATCTATCAAATTAAGATCAAACATGTAATTGTTGTGATGGGTTATTCAAAAGTATACGCATTATCAGTAGCACTATTGCCTGTTAATATTCTAAACTAAAACACTAAGAGAATCAAGGTGATATCGAGACATGGATAAATAAATTAAAACACACTGTCTGTCTCTGTGTTTATACATATCCAAAAGTAGGAAGGATGTAAGCTGTTTTTGGCCATAGAGCCACATAGCAAACCCTTTGTTCTGCAGCAGGGGAAGTACTATCAGCGAGGGGTATCTTAAACTGCATTGTATGGTTACCGCTCATGGAGGTGAATGGCTCATTCAGACGCTTCTCTCAGAGATTTGTTGGGAACAAAGTAGGAGCCGGGGGCTCCCGAGGGGCTGCTCGAGTGGCTGCCAACGTGCCATAGGTTAGGGAGGTCACTCTTGAACAGCACAATCAAGACTCGACCTTCTGATATATAACTTCCTCCAACTTTCCATCCTGTCTTGTTATGAAGCAAACTCCCAGGCTCTCTGTCAGAATTCCTCACCGCTGCTGTTATTTTGTTCTTTGTGCATCTGCCCTAAACAAATACAAAAAAAAAATTTCTTACTCCCAGATGGCTCCTAATCGTACACAAAATCAATTCAAGAGAAGTTTCTGATTAAATGAGCCCCTGAGCTGTGCATCAAACACAGAGTATTCCTCTCTGAACTCGCCTCATGTTCTCTCCTCAGGTGTCTGCGATGGAAAACATGACTGAGAAGTTGGAAAGCTTTAGCGCTCTGAAACTGGATGCTCCCAATTCCCTCCAGCACTCCTCACACCACCTTTTTAACTTCCGCTCCCCGCCTCCCTCTCTCTCCGATGCTATCTTACGCAAAGGCAAGGAGCGATACACCTGCAGGTGAGCGCCACTCATGAAACAAGAGTAAACACATCCTCACAGGATTCATTGAACTCTGCAGCTCTATTTAAATCATTTCTAACATATCATCATATTTAGAGGTATACATCAACACACTAATACACACCTAAAAGTGAAATAAAATATATAGAAATTAAGTTAGCAATCCTCTGCTTTTATTATTCATCTAAAATTTACATATTGAATATACCCAGACAATGAGTTACAACCCTCTGAATATGGGAGTTGTAGTAATGCTGAATGACTGTATCAAAGTCTAGTTTTCATCCTTTCCAGGTACTGTGGGAAAATCTTTCCCAGGTCAGCTAATCTTACAAGGCACTTACGAACACACACAGGAGAACAACCCTACAGGTAAGCCACTCTTAGACCTACACTCTTTCTCACACACACACAAATGCAGTATTGAAATTCTTAAACTTTGTACATTGAGACTTACCCCCAATTTATTCCAGTAGTTTGACATTAGCATGTTGCTAAGCTAATGACACAATTAGTTACTATGCAAAAATGCAGACAGCAAATAATTTGCTTATTATTATTATTATTATAATTAGAATTGCGCTTGTACTGGCAATGTGTCTATGATGTAGTCAGCTAATTAGGTTTTGGAACAGAACTTTTTTCTATCACATACACATACATTCGAGTAACTTTACATGGCTTTTGGTGTGAGGCCACATAGTCATCCAACACAAACAATATAGCCGAAAATACAGCCATTCCACATCATAAAAGAAATCCCATGGTTTAAGTTTTACCTGCTTTTTTTTGAAAACATGAGCAATAGATTTTACTCATTCCCAGACTGATATACAAGTAGATACAAAAACACACATGGACATGGACATGGACAGTTATGTGATCATCACATAAGAATATATTATTACGCATTGCTTTGCAATACAAGCATTGCTGATTCTGAGAAATATAACATAGAAACAATGAAAGACATGAGACATTAGAGGCAGTGCAATCAAAAAAGAAAGAAGATTGATTCTGTCTGCGCAGATGTTTTGGAGGTAGAGCAAGCTCTGGACAATGTTGGCTGGTAATAGCACCCTGGAGACATCCATGCTCTGTTTATAGAACGGCTTAATTATCATTGATTTGGCTTCTTACCAGCTGTGGAAAGTCCTCTATGAGGGTGATGAGGGCACTTTGGAAATGGGGGGCTTTCAAAGTTTTAAGTGATATTTTGACCCAGGCATGACTAAGATGTAAGACGAGAAAGACAAAATATAAGTGAAAACAGTCATTTATGAGGGAAAATCTCTTAATAGTGGTGCTTCAGAGTTAGGGATTTCAGCAAACCCTTGACCATAGGCAATAAAATTTGACATGCAACAGGCACAAATTTCACTACACATTTCACCGCTTATTGAGGTATGTTATTGCACATACAGTATACTGTATATGATTTTTACTTAGCAGATGATAAAATGAAAGCAAGCAAGCAACCAGTAACTACAGTATAAAACATATAAAAACATACCAATGTGAACACTCTAGCATCACTTTTTCTTAGGAAAGTGTACAAACGTAGTTTATTTTATTTTATTGCATTTTACCAAGAAAAAAAAATACATTTGGTAGTTCTGTAACATGTTTCACACATCAGTTTCACACGAGTTTTTCTTAGCGTACAAGAAGGGTCAGGTGGCATCAAACCCCTCTTTGAGTTCTACAAATCTACCATAGAGCCCTGTGAACACACTCGGCGAGATAGAGAGCCTCTCGCGGGACACGAGCGCTACATGCTTGGCTCCTTCACAACAATCCCCTGATTAGCTCATTTAGAAACAATTTACCCTAACAAATAGCAGACATCATCAGCATCTCCCCATCTTAGTTTCAGCAAAAAAGGGCAGAGTCAGGCCAATATCAGAGCGGGCCGGCTTCAGGCTTCATTGTAGTAGGTTATTTGCCTGCTGTAGATGCTATCAGCTACTCTATGCAGTGAAATTGGCCCACTAGGTCTGACCATTGAAAGACCCCATTCGGATTGTAACGCTTCATGTACAGTCCTTGTAACAGAGAAAAAAAGAACTGAGATGATGAAGTAATTTAAAGTCCCTCTGGACCAAGTAATGAAAATAAACAAAATGGGGGGTAGAAAAGACTGACTTAAGAAAAAAAAAAAGAAGGAACGTTGTCTTGGCGTTTTACCATTCTCTATGAACCGTGATGTGCCAAGTCTGGAAAATCGGGGGCCGTGCAGAAGCGCACACACATTTGCTCGCAAAATAAACTGGAACATAAAAAGAGGCCTGCATCTTGATTCTGAGCACTTGATGACGAGCAATTTTCCCAAAGCAATTAGCCCTGAAAGTCAACTTTGCAGCGACCGAGGGAGTCTAAGCTAAGCCGGCCACCCAACAAAGGAGGCACTGTCCGGCGAACTCCTGACACTGCCTCGCTGTGGTGTTTGTTTATCAGCACATTAAACTGATGTTCTCCTGCCTATTCTGGCTGATCTGACATTACGAACAAGTGAGCTACAGAGAGCCAAACCGTGACTGTTGAGACATCACATATCTCATACTGAAAAATCAGATATTAAAATGAGGAATATCAAAATGTGCTTTATTTCATCATCTGTCTTATTTACAAGACCACCAAGAACATTTCTTTGGCTTACCTGAAGGAAAAGCATGATGTCAAAAAGCATGTTGCATGTTTTCATGCAAAAATGAAATAAGAGCTTTCTGTGAGAAGAAAATAGTTAGATATGGTACACTGGTTAACATACCTTCACAGCTGTTTGAATTACTTTTGTCAGCCTCTTGGTGGGGTCATTGTGACAACACAATACAGGTTTCATGCATGCATACAAGCCCCAAAATGGTGTCAGTGCACACACTGATTTTCAGCCCAATAGTTTCAGCCCAATAGAAACTTCATATAAAATTGATTTGACTTGTGCTTTTCTCCTGCACAGATGTAAATACTGTGACCGTTCATTCAGCATCTCCTCCAACCTCCAGCGACATGTTCGTAACATTCACAACAAGGAAAAGCCTTTCAAGTGCCACCTTTGCAATCGCTGCTTCGGTCAACAGACCAATCTGGACCGCCACTTAAAGAAACATGAACATGAGAATATTCCAGGTAAAATATTTTTTACTTTACTTTAAATAACTTCTAATAGTTTAAATGTGTTTGGAACTCAAATCTAAGATGCTTTAATTTATTTATTTACTTATTCATCAATTTATATGACTGTATTATTGTAACGATTTTCTTTTTTATTTATTTATTTATTAACTCGAAAGTAATTAATGCTAAAAAAAAAAATACTTAAAATAAATAAATGTGCAGATGTCAATACATTATAAAGGTAGCACTTAAGTGGGAACCAGTTCTCACTATTTAGTTGCTTATTAGCATGCCTATTATTAAAATATTGTCTGTTTATTAATACTTATAAAGCACATATTGTGCATGACCATATTCAACATCCCTAATCCCACCCAATACCTAAAATTAACAACTAGACTACCTTAATAACTATTATAAGCAGCAAATAAGGAGTTAATGGTTTGTTAATAGCAGTAATTGGAATAAATAAAGTGTGACCATAAGTGAATAAATGCAAAAAAAAAAAAAAAGAAGAAGAAGAAGAACAGATGAAATCATATAAACTACAGTCGTATTTGTTTAGAAAAAGCTACCTTGCTTTTTCTCATTAATAAGTTTAGTAAATAATGTATTAATCTAGATATTTTTCTATTTGTTGTAGTGAGTCAGCAGTCTGGGATCCCCTCAAGTTTAGGAACAAATATTTCCTCACCGAACTCTGAGTCTGACAATCATGCACTTTTGGATGAGAAGGAGGACTCGTATTTCTCAGAGATTAGGAACTTCATCTCCAATAGTGAGCTGAACCAGGCCTGTAGCTCCTCGGAGAAAAGGTACGAGCTCGCACACATGTACAGAATATATTTTGAAGCTATGGCAACAAACCGCATAACCTGTCAGAGTCAGACACGCTCAGTCCTGAAGTTACAGTGTGTCCTCTAGTGGAGGGCTGTGGTACTGTGTGTGTGTGTGGCGGCACCCATTACAGTCGGCAGAGGGACAGGACATCTCAATGAGTCATTTCACCTTGTTGAGTTCTGTTCTGCATTAAGCACAGCCAGATACACATCAGGGTGCACATTCCATCGGCTTATGAAAACACCAAACATAAGCTCATTACTGCCAAATTCATGAACCGTCAGCACGACTGTCGGTGTGTGGCCAGGTTCACGTTGCTTCAGAGTTTGGTTAAGGTGATTCACAAGGACAAATGCGTACGAACAGATACATGGCCGAACACATGCATTCTTGTTTAGACACATAATGGTCCGGTTCCAGCAGAGACTCGATGCCTCTGCCTCATCACTGGGCCCAAACCTCACACTGCCATCTGGGATCAATAGTCCTGTCCTGACTCATACAAGCAGGCCTGGCATTTTAATATCTGTAATTCAAATAAGTGCTCTGTTTTGTCTCCCTGCAAATCAGCCTCACAGAAACAGCCGCTTTGAATGGACAGGCAGCTGCAACATTCCCCAATGTGCTCATGCGTCTTATTTCATGACATTTGCCCATTTCTCTCTAACTTTCTGTCACTTCAGTGCAGCCAGTCTGTATTCATGGTGGAACGTTTTTTCTGCTAATTTCTTCTGTCTTTTTTATTTCGTAGAAAATAATACAAAATGTCATGTCTCATTTGTTTCTTCTATAAAGCAATGAGATTAAAAATATAAAAATGGAGAATTTGGTAAAGTCTCCTCCCTTTGAGGCTATTCTCCTGCAAAAAAGAAATCTTCTTGAGTTATTAGAAGATATCCCAATAGTGTCTGAAACATTAATGAGACAAGTCAATTTTCTAAGCTATACTAGTATCCATATTCGTTTTATCACTGCATATAAGCCGAGTGGCAACCAGTGTTGGGAAAAGTTACTTTTAAAACTAATTCAATATTATGTTACTGCATAAAAGGTAACTAATTGCATTACTTAGTCACTTTTTATAAATAGTAATGTATCATATTACTTAAAAGAAAAGTAATGCTCTACAATATTGCGTAACTGATTGTGTTACTCTGTTACTTACTGTGTTACTTAGTTACAATACATTGTTACTTAGTAAACAATGTATTGTTACAATATGTTACTTTTGCATTACGTGAAGTTACATATATGAAAAAGAAACTTAAATTTAATGCACTGCAATATTGCTTTAATAGTTAAAAAGTAATCTCATTATGTAACACTGTCAGCAACAGTTGTATCATTTAACCTTATTTGCGTTTCTCCTGTATAGGGCATTTTCAAAGAAACGTTTAATATTTAATTGACGTTCAAATGAGATGCAACTGAGAAGATATGTGCTCTAGAAACACTGGTCCCTTATGCTTTTACTGCACGTTAACTCTTTTTCTCCCATGTTAGGAGACACGTTTGAGACAAAGTTGATACTTTAATGAAGAGCTTCATCAAATCTAATGAGCTATAAAAGAGAAATTCAGCTACTCGTGCTTTCTTTTCCTCTGCGAATGGAAAAAGTGTAAAAAGACGTGATTTTCTCTCCCAGACCTCACTAGAAGCATGATATCGAGAGTGTTTTCGAGAGTGTGTGCGTCTGGTCTCCTTGATGGAGTTTGATTGTCAGTCTGTAGGGGGCTGCAGGTTTAGCCCTATCAGGGGACCCTCAGACTGAGACATTTATCTGTGCTCTGCATTGACGGAGCCCCCCTTACTCGCAGCTAACGCAAACAGCACTCTGACATGTTTAGACTGAGAGACAAAGCGCAGGTCCGTGGCAGGACCACTGCTGTCTCCCACGTGGCATGGACTTTCTCTCAGGCCAGGGCAAATTTGATTATGGGATATTTAAGCATGATGGAAAATGGGAAACAAGCAGTTCTTCTTGTTCCCTTTTTTTTTCGTTTTTGGTAAGTCTACACCTCACATAGCTTAACCACCCACCTTACGACCCCCTCCTCCTCCTCCCGCTCAACATTCATCTGCCTCAATAGAAGTTCGTTTTAGGAAAAGCGACTTTGGAGGGGTGCGCGCAATGACATCATAAGCGGAAAGGTTTGGAAAAAGAGAGGTAGTGGAACGGCGCGGTGCTGATAGCTGCTTTGCAGAACAACCGTTTCTCTGGAACTCGGTGGCAATGAGACAAACCATGATGATTACTCCTGACCTGTCTAGCTCGCTCTGTCTCGCCTCTCTGAAATTAGCCAATTCATCATTGCCACGCTCGCAAGAAATGTCTGTCATTAATTGCAAAGTCGGTGTGTTTGTCATTTGTGGATCTGTGTTTTCGAGCTCCAGCCAGGCAGGGGAATTACTGCCCAGTCCCATATGATGGATGGCAACCCAGAGAGCAGCATAGCAGTGCTGATATTTGGCAGCCAGATTATGATGAGAGAATTACCACAATGGAGCTTATTATTTTATTCTGTATTTTGGGAGGTGTAGTTAGATGTCATAGTTGTCTCCATTGAGGATAAAAACTCATCACAGTGGTCATTAGACATTTGGTTAAGGAATTTCTAAAATGTGCAACCACGTTTGCAGACAAAAAGACATACAGTAAGACAGGAGCGTTCACTCTTTAAAATAAATGTGCTTCAGGATGCCATAGAAGAACCTTTTTTGTCTAAATGATTTAATAAAGAACCTTTTACATCTGAAGAGCCTTCCTGTTTGACGAAAGCTTCTTTGTGGTAAAAGAAGGTTCTTCAGATTATAAAAATGAAAGAAAGAGATGGTTCTTTAAAGAACCTTTGACTAAACGGTTCTTTGTGAAACCAAAAATTATTTACAAATAATTTACATTCATTCATTTTCAAAAGCATTTTGGTTCTGTTTGATTCAGTGAAACTTCTAAGGATCATTAAAATTAGATAAATTTAAATCATTAGCTGGTTATCTAAAATCATATTTTGGATTTTTTGTGATTTGTAATGGTGATTAAGAAAAAAAAATTGCTGTGACCTTTCCTGTTTACATATCAGCAAATATTCAGTATTCAAAATCCAAGTATTCAAATTGGTATTTTCAATAATTTTGTTTGCAAAGAGGTTCTCCAGTAATAACAGATGTTGTTTACATATAGAGATGTTAAAAGTACAGCAGTAAAATCACCCTGTTGAATTCAAAGCATCAAAATTATGGTGAAAATGGCCATATGTAAAACTAAATGGCAAGGTGTTTGCATTACAGGTCAGAGTTGACGGAGGAAGAACAGCCTCAGAGTCACGCTCACACCACCTCAAAACTGGAGGAGGAAGATGAGGAGATGGAGGGAGACGATGAAGACGAGGAAGGCTCGTTGACAGAAAAGTCCCAGGACGAGACGGCTTCTCCCGCCACTATGGTGCAGGGCACCTATGACGAGGATGAGGAGCCAACCCCTCTCCCTATGTCCTACGAACACACTCGCAGGTCAGCCAAACACATCTGAAGAGCTTCGACAGGGCAGCTATCTAAATCAACACTCAAACTTGCAAAAGATACACAATTAGAATCCTAGCTTTCTATTATTCGTGAAAGTCACGTTTTTCAATTTATTGTAACTAAATGTGAAATAAAATAAAGAAAGAAAGAAAATGAACCAATAAAATCAAGCAAATAAAACAATAAACAGAAACATTAAGAGTTTCAATTCGGATCACATGTTGACTTTAAGAAAGTAGTATGAGTAGCAATATTATTTATCATTAATTAAATCTGCAATCTGATATAAATAAACTGTATGTTCAAGAAGTCAAGACTGCATTTATTTAATCAAAAATATAGGAAAACGGTAATAATATGAATTATGTTCAATAATTATGAACATAACTATACAAAATAGTTATGTACAATAATAATAACACATACTTCTTGAGCAGCAAGTCAGTATATTACAATGATTTTTGAATGATCATGTGATTGTAAAATATATGAAAATATATCAAATTTATTTATTTATTTTAATATATTAAAATAAATGCTGTCAAACGATTAATCCAACATACAGTATATATTGTTATTAATATTTACATTTATATACAATATATATATATATATATATATATATATATTCCGTATAAAAATAGCATATTTTTCTTAAATATATACATGCATGTATATGTATTTATATATACATAATAAATATACACAGTACAAACACATATAGTATGTAAACAAATGTTTTTTCGGATGTGATTAGTAGTGATTGGTTTGACACCATTACTTAAATTGCATTTTTAAATAGTTTTTGCTATATTTCTAATTAAAGTAATGCAGCATTTGTGAGCATAAAATACTTTTTAATATTGGAAGTGATTATTCTAAATATTTGGCTTACTTATAATCTTGTAAAGTTATATTTTATAAAGTGAAAAGGATTCAGTTTTGGTTAAGTGTTTATTTAAGAGCAGAAGTTGTAGAGAATAGAAATTGATTGTGTGCAACATTATTACAAACCAACAGAAGTACAATAGGCATTCAACACCACAGATCTGTTCCAAAACCTAGTGAGCTGCACAGGTGCACTTTCACTGAAGAAGAAAAAAAAAAAAAAAAAAAACCTGTTCCTGAAGGCATAACTATACGTATCTTTGATAAAGCAGGCAATCCCAGAATGCTAAGTTTCTGCCTACTGTATGTTCAATGTCCTAAATCAATTTCACAATGCTGTCCTAGAAGGCACAAGGAAGTTTCCTAAGCTCACCAGATTGTGAAACAGCGTCTGTGGATCACTGCTCGATATGACCCATTGTAGCCGTTAGATGTTGTTGAATCAACATTCATTGTTTCCATGATGTTTGCTCCCATGATCCCTCATTGTCTGTCAGTCATCTTCAACTAACACAACTAATCAGCATCTAGTCATCAGTCAGTTTAATCATTGAAACGTTGGCTTGCCTAAACAATGAAAACAATCCGTTTGAACAGCAATTTTGCACTCATACAATTCAATGGAATTCTAAAAGTTTAGCATTTTCTGTTTTCTCCTTCACTGTCTTCATCCTAAATAGAATTTCTGCCGGAATGCCACTGGCACCTAAATGTTTCAATGATCAGTATTTCGTGGGATAAGGGAGGCTTATTTGTTTTTTTCCCAGCATCTCGTTCAATGCATGGACAGAGAGACAGATAGAGTTTTTGAACTGCAATGTTCATTTGTTTTGTGCTTTCGTCCGCTAGTGTGATGACCACTTATATTTTCCATGTACTGCCACCATCTCATCCACTGCATGCTCCTCAAAAGCATCCAGTTCCAATATTTAGACTGCGGTTGTTGGGCTAACTGAGGGTCCTTCCCCTCCCTATCCCGGTACAGGTGTATTGAGGAGGATGCAGGCCTATTAGATCTGGAACCTCTGGCTGGTTTCCCCAAAGGCCTGGAGTTCCATAAGGCTGGCGAGGAGCCCTATGACATTAAAGACATTTTTAGCACCTCGGTAGAGTCGGAGGCGCTGAAAGAAACACTTTTCAGACAGGCTAAAACCCAGGTATGTGACCGTACCTGCTCCAGAGAGCTGCCCATATCTGCCCCTGTCACACAAAAATGGCAAGAGAAGGAACCAGAGTCAAAGAGCGTCTTATGAATATGGACAAAAAATATTTTCCAGAGCTTCCCAACCTGGGATTTTGTGGTAGACTGTGACAGAAAATGTAGAAGTAGCATATTTGGAGTAGTCAAGTTGAGTATATTGTTAGCATATGTATACTATAATGAATAATAATAGATTTAGGGTTTGTGACTTTAATTAAAAGCTAATAAGTAATGAAATCGTAAAATTTAAATAAATCACTTATTTAAAAAAAAAAAAAGATATGTATTTTATTTGTTTACTTGAATGAAATGTGACCATAAACCAACATCAGAGTACTTTGAACATGCAAATGTGATACTTAAGTATTAAAATATTATTTTATTTTTTTTATAATAAATGTTATTTATTATAGTATATATGCATGCAAATAATATATAAAATATGTACTTGACTACTATGACTACTAATATTTAGCATAAACACATGCATACATATATATATATATATATATATATATATATATATATGGTTAAGTTTTCTTTAAAATTGAGATTGTAGATTTAAAATGTACAGTTTTTGACTGAAACGGCTGAGAATTCCTGACATAATTGGTGAAGGGGGGTTATAATAAAACTAAATGCAGATTTTGCACTGCCTAATCACTCAGATTTGGTTTTGAAACAAAACTTTCATTGTTCAACATTTATAAAAAAAAATATTAACTAAATGGCATTAACATAACTAACATTTTCTTTCCGTTTCATTTTCTCGTATTTATAACTTTATACTGTCCTCTGGTCTCAACATTTCATGTGAACTTGTTACATGTCTTATGTGTGCATCTTATATACAAATTAACAATCGTCCTTTAATATTGTGTATCGACAGGAAAAAGTCTGCTTTTGAATATTAAGAATTCATATCCAATGTACACTAAATAATTCATATAATTTCTAGTTAATTTTCCAAATCAAAAAATTATGTTGTGTATTCAGCTCAGAGTAACACGCACGCGGATTTGGAAAGAGTAAATAATGACTAATAAATAGTTTATTTACGAGTAAATTACATGCAAGCTTCTGAAATGAACAGATAATGAATATCCTCTTTTTCTCCTTGCAGGCTTATGCAATGATGCTCTCTCTGTCTGAGAACACCAATCTGCATTCATCCTCCCAGAACTCCTTGGATGCCTGGCTCAACATGGGAGGAGGGCCGTCGGAGACAAGCTCCTTTCACCCCCTCAACAACATCTGAGAACACCAACAAGATAAGCCACAGATGGAGGGAGAAAGGAGGAGAGGGCAAGAGACCACCATGATGATGCGTCAAAAAGAGCTTGTGAAGACCAGCAATGCCACCACTACGCGTGCAAGGAGGAGAACGTACTGTTGAGTGAAACAGACACAGACGGGAGAGTTATAATACACGGACGAAATCACCCAATCCCAGCCTGTCTGCAACTAGCCACTATAGTAACGTTTCCCTCCTTATCTGCCCATTCAATAGGGAGCTGTGCATTCAAATGTCTCTCAAATCACCTCATTTTCAATGATATGCATTTCATAAAGACTGCTCTCTATGGGTTTTAACATGGAGAAGTGGACAGGGTAGTTGAGTGTTTCTTCAGCTGGAGATTCAAACCGTTTCTACACAGCATTCCATTCTTACTTTGATTTTCTACAGCACTGTACCAAGGTTTCCTTTATATGAACTCGCAGCCCAAGTCTTACAGTAGATTGTTACGGTAGATATCGACATTGATTTCCAATGGCAATAGAAGCACTTAAGTCTAGCCCACAACTAGCATGCTAACTTCCTCCCGAAGGCTGAATGCAGTTTGTAAGCCACTGTCTCAAAAAAAGTAAATGCTGGAAGTCACTGGGAAACCGCTGAGATTTGTGTTCGGTTGTGCGATCTTGTCTCGTCCCCAGCCGGACCTTTGTACGATAAATCACGCAGCACGCTTGTATAGCATCACGGTCATTGTAATTATTGTTGTTATGGTAAGTATCGTAGCTGTTTAGTCCCAACTGAAAGTTTGTTTTTAAGAGTTAAATTATTCTCCAGTGGGGCAATTGGAAAACTTTTCTCTTTTTCTTGCATTCAGTAATATGATTTTTTTTTCTATGTGATTTGTTCTTCAGTAAACAGTATTGTTTCTTTTTAAGCACATCTGTGCTTAAATGTTAATATAATTCTTAGTGAAGGACCAAATTTGTACAATATTGTTGTATGATGTACAAACTAAGTTAACCATTGGTAGCAAAGAGTGTTGTGTGCCAAATAATCCCCTTTTTCTTTGACAATCATTGTCCAGAGTGGTCGCCTCCACTGTGTAGTTTATTTTTCTTCTTCTTCTTCTACTTTTTTTCCCCCTGTTGTTTCTACTTACATTGATGAGTGTTTGTCTTGTATTTATTTTGAATTTTTTTTTTTGCTGATTAATGAAAAATGAAGAAAAAATGACTAACCCACTCGTTTGAAGGAATTAAATTACTGAAATATCATGAAAATTCAGAATTGCTCAAGCTCTTCGTTGCCAAAATCTGAATTACAAAGAATGCATTTATATTATGAGCACATAATCATGAAGTCTGGTTTATGATGCATCTGTTCAACCATTTAGAAAAGTAGGCACTGCGTGATTTAAGAAAAATCTACAACAAACAAACAAAACAAAAAAAACAACAAAAAAAACTTGACTAAAATATCAGGTAACTCAATAGAGGGGCATTATATGTTGACGTTTGTACACATTTTAAGCATCTTCATAAAGGAAATGGGTCGACAGTGAACTGGGTTTAAATCGCATGTTTTTAATGTTCCTTCCATTGGGAAGAGCCATATACATCAGCCAGTCAAATTCTACATAATTCAGATACTTAATATTATGCATCCCAGAAGAGACACCATAAGCAAGAGGGCTAAAAATGGATCACGATCAAATGGGGAGCAGCTACACAAGAGAGTAGAGAGAAGTCCAAATCCACATCAGTCCTCATCCAACTCCTGAACTGTGAAGCCAGCGAATGAATCGTAAACAGCTGAATGCATATCATGAATGTGTAGAGTAGATTTAATATGTAGGTTATGAGTCAAAACTGAATGTCTTTTTGGTCAGGAACTCATACCCTCCTCGCTTCTTTTTGGATATTTAAAGACTCTCTGAAATCAGCACTTAATTCGAACACGTACCCCTGTCTGCCTAGTTCACACTTCATATCTTAGTACTGATTTTAATGAAACTTTCTAAGAAAGGCTGGTTTTAACAAGCACTTTAACTCTTGGGTCAAACAGGCATTTTTATCGGACACTTTCAAATAAAAAGGCAAAATACATTCAGAAGAACTTGTTGGTTTTGAACATTAAAATACTGTGTTTTCACTGCGAACACAAACCAGGCAAGATGGACTTTCACAGAGAATCCATCTGCTTAAAAACGCTAAGTAAAAGCATGCAGCAGTGTCGAATTTCATTATACTACCAGGTGGCGCACTGTGTAATCTTACCTATCTCCTCGCTATATTATTTACTCAGACCCTTGAGTAAAATGCCTGTTTGATGCATAGGATTGCTGGGGATGTGATGGGATTATGAGTATGGAGAAGTCATGTCACATACTACTGTACTGAGCAAGCGCTGTAGGTGAAGAAATTGACCCACACTGTTAAAATCATAATGGAAAAGAGTCAAAAAAATGAACAATGCAGATGTCATTGGCCCACTGTTACATTGCAAACAAACGTATCATTTCAAAAACCATAGATAATGTGGTTTCTCTAAAAAAAAGAAAAAAAGTGTATAGTATTTCAAAAAATAAAAAAGACATAGATATGTCTGAAAATTAATTTTAAACATGGGTTTGAAAATAGACGGTGCTTGTTTCATTTGGATATGAGTTGTATATTGCTTCTGTTATGTTTATTAAAACTATTGTGCATGACTTGTGTTTTAGAGGTCATAATGGTGTCCATTTGTGAAATGTGTATCTTAAATTAAAAAGAAAAAAAAAAAGAACTTGTAGATGCACTTATTGTACATGTGGTTAGGTTAGTAGGTTTGACTTTAAGTCCTGTTTACTGCCTTAAATACTATGGGCAGATGGTTATTGAACTGAACAATATGCTTGTGGGAGAGAAATAATGACAAAAATTTAAGGATTGTAGAATAATACTGAAAATTCTGACGTTCTTTTTGATGCTTGTGATTACTGAAGATGTACTTTAGAGCAATTTCATGGAAAACACATGATTCTGATGTTAATTCTGTAGAATAGATATGTATACCAAATGTAATCTTTCCAATGCTATGAAGAATTTATACATGAAATTGATATGCAATAAAAACCTGTGTGCTTTTTATATGAATGCTGTTTTTTATTTATTGACTTCATGAGGATGCCAGTTGTTTGCGAAAATGTTCAAAATTTGCAGAGCTGATATCTAGACAAACAATGTAAACTTTGAACTATATATATGAGAAACAAAAAAAGATGCAATGCTGCTATATAATTACATGCATTAAATCAGTCACCAAAAAAAGGTAAAGTTTTAAAAAACTATGTATAAACTAAAGAAAAAAATAAAACTGCTCCCCTCAAGAATAGTGAACTTTTCATTTACTGCTGAATTATAACATTTACATATAAGTTTAATAATTATAATGCCCTTGATAATATCAAGCAAAATATTTTTTATATGCTATTTCTCTTCATTAAATGAAAGTT
Source organism: Enteromius mattozi (assembly GCA_032359235.1). Classification (NCBI taxonomy): domain Eukaryota; kingdom Metazoa; phylum Chordata; class Actinopteri; order Cypriniformes; family Cyprinidae; genus Enteromius; species Enteromius mattozi. The sequence continues at coordinate 16,751,394 of JAUMHE010000055.1, forward strand.
TATGAAATAAACTTTGGCTTTAAATGAACATTTGCTTAATTACCATACAGCCCTCAATGCTGCAAAGTCCTCATATGTCTATTCAAATATTAAGAATTCTATGTGTTTGCCACGGTCAACAACATTGTCATGGTCAACAAACTCACTAACAGAGCACTAACTATTATTTTTCAGACAAATTGAAGTCAAATACTGAATTCATTTCCAAAGACAGCCCTCATACAACTGACTCAAATGTTCATTTGATTTACTCATCATATTCTCTTTCTGCTTTTACTCTCATTACTTGGTATGGGGCTGTGGTGACCCCCATACTTTAAATCCTGTCTCTTGACCATCTAGACATAATTATAGGCCAATCTCAAATTTAAGTCAAGTTAGTTAAGATCTTACTTAAATGATAATGGCCTTTTTTATACCTTTCAGTCAGGATTTCGTTCATCACATAGCACTGAAACTGCTCTTCTTCATGTGGTAAATGACATTGTTCAGTCCATTGATTCTAGGATCTTGATTCTTCTTGATTTAAGCTCTGCATTTGACACAGTCTGCCATGAAATACTCATCTCTCGTGTGATATCACTATCACTGGCTCAGCTCTTTCCTGGCTAATTTCCTACATCAGCGATAGAAACAGTTTCACAGGGTGTTCCTCAAGGTTCAGTTCTTGGTCCACTTCTGTTTATCATTTATATATATCCACTTGGTGACATTATATGCAACATGGAATTCAATCCATTGCTATGCTGATGACATTCAAATTTACCTAACCACCATCTCTGATAGGCCATCACTGTCTGACTCACTTAATGCATGCACCAGGGATATCATATTGATGATTGGCTCTGCTACCTCAGTCAAGAGGATAGACCTGTCCTTTGAAATTGATAGGGTTTATGTTAAGCCTTCTTCATCTGTCTGCAATCTTGGTGTCATATTTGACTCATCTCTATCTATTCATCTTTTTACTCATCTCTCGCGTTTCTTCTGTTGTTAAATCCTCATTTTCAATCTTCCTAACATTGCATTTCTTAGATCTTCTCTAACTCTAACTGATGCTGAAATCTTAATCTGCATCACATCACATCTGGATTATTGCAACGCTCGACTTCTTTGTCTGACTAAAAAAAACTTATTGCAAGTTTACAGCAAGTTTATGTCCAAAACTCAGCAGAAAGAGTTCTCACCTCCACCAGGCGTTCTGCTCACATCACTCGTCTACTGCACGATCATCACTGGCTACCTGTGGCATCACATATTCATTTTAAGATTTTACTTCTAACATTCAAGGCACTAAATGGTCTTGCACCTCCATATCTGTCTGAACTACTGTACACCTACTCTCCGGCAGACTCTAACATCATCTGAGCTGGGTCTTTTGTCTCTTCCTCATTATCGGCTGTCCACTGTAGGTGGTAGGTCATTTGGCGTTAATGCTCCTAAATAATGGAATGCACTATCCTTTACACTTCTAAACATATCATTGTTGTCTACCTTTAAGACTCATCTAAAAATGTATCTTTTTAATTTGTATTTTGGATAAAGTGGGTTTACTGGCGTTTTGTGTTTGTATTGTCTATTTGTTGTGATTTTTGCAGAATATACAAAATATGCCTGGCATAATTTTAATTATATTTTAACAGGTGCTATTAATGTAAAATACTAAGTCAAATATTCTTTGTAAATTGTATTAGTTATTTTTAAGTTATTAATTTAACTTTAATATAATTTGACAATGATGTAAAATAACAGTAAAATGACATCAATCAAATAACAGAAGCCCAAAGAAACTTCTCTAGAATGTTATAAATATTTGATGAGTTGCCACAGTAGCAACAGAATTCAGACTAAAAGATTCAACTGCACTGAGCTATAGGTTATGATGAATGATGATAAAATAAATGTATTTATTTAAATAAATGACAAATAAATACAGCAACAGCATAATTTATAAATATTAAATTTAGCTTTAATAATGATATTGTGTTTCAAACTTGACACTGATGCATTATATATATATATATATATATATGCATCTTTGTTCGCAACTTTTACATCACTCAATTTTAAAAGACTTATTTAATCTCAACGAAATTCAGTGAGAATTGTCTTTAAGAGAAAAAAAAAAAATTTAATTATTGTAAAAGACAAGTATGACATTTCAATAATGGTCAAAAGAGTTTACATTTTTATTCATTTACTTCTCCCCAATATCATCCACTAGGTGTCGCCAAAATGTTGGTCTTTTAGGGTTTGTTACATTACGTTTGTCTAAAATGAAATTACATTTCCATGACAGAAGGTTAAACGAAAAAAAAATTATAATAATTCATCTGTAAAACTGTAAAACATATAATTTACCCTGTAGTGCATGTCAATTAACTCTCTATCCAGCCACAGTTACTTCATTAGTTTCTGAATAAATCAATATACACAAAATAATGTATAATTGTAAGTGTCTAAACAGTTACTGCTTTGGTCTATTTGCCCATAAATAGCCCAGCCAAGTTATAATGTTTTCCACAGTTTACCTCATCGCAGGGTCTCTCAGCTCTGGCCCTTGATATCCACTTTTTGCAGGGTTTAGCTCCAGCCCAAACCAGACACACCCGATTCTATGAACTAATAATGACAAACCTATTTGCTCATAAGACTCATTTGCTTGTTGTAGTTGTTGTCGTTGTTGTTTTGTCCCTTATATCTGTTATCGGAGGATTTGTGTTGTCGTTAGATACATTTATATTCTAACTGATCACCTGTGAGCTTGATCGCGTCAGCGCGAAATCAGATTCATCCACGGGGCCGAAGCACAACTCAATGTTCCTTCGCAATTGAATTGTAGTTTTATTCATTAACCGCTAGAGGGCCAAAAGTTCCAAAGTGTAACAGTGCCGCCAATATGTAACTGTAAACTATTACCTACCGACAGGCGACAGCTCTCTCGTAACGTGTTAAAACGTGTAAGGCATGATTTCATTACATTCTGTGATTTTAAAACAGGGCACTTGTACATAAATAATCTTAAAAAAATTAAAGTCTACTTACACTTTAATGACTACGTTTTAAATATTTAGTTTAAAGTGCATTCAATTATTGTTTTAATTATCTTTTGTCATTCTTTAAAGGGATAGTTCACCCAAATTGTCATCATTTATTTACCTTCAAGATGTTCCAAACCTGTAGCCTATGAAGTCCTATTTTAAATATGTAGGCTAATGAGTAAATAATGGCAGAATTTTAATTTTGTGGTAAACTAGGCCTATCCTTTTTGTGTACGTGAATAAAGTGAATATAATTTAACTGTAATGTGTTATTTGATTGATATGTGTAATTAATTAGATTTTAAAAAATTGTAATGGACTAAAAGCCCTACTTCAAATGTATTTGTGTGAAATCCAACCTCATCACTAAAAAGCATGCATGAGGGGGGGGGGGCTTAACAGTTCAGAGGGGGTGTTAAAAAACTAATTAAATTTAGAGAAAGTAATGAAGGCCTAAATTTTAGCTATCAATTTTTTATATACAGCAGCTTCGAAAAAGGCATATTTTACTTTTTTCTGTGGTATTAAACTTTTCATATGTCTATTATGTCTATTATGTCTATTATATGCTAATGCCAGCTGCCAAATATGACACTTTTAATGTAATGTAATTTATGAAGGAATATAGAAAAGAGAGAAAGTTGTTTTGTTTTTTTCAATTCAATGAAAGCTGATTTCTTTCTTACAATTTATAAAACTATTTCCACACCTACATGATTTGCATGGTATCATGTTATAATATCCAGAGATAAGCATACAAAATATGCAATATTAAGAGGATTTAGCATTTCCAATTAATGAAGACCTGTTACATTCTTCTTATTTTTAGGCCTATTATTATTATTATTATTAGATTACTTTTATTACTAAAATACATGAAATTATTGCCCCGCTTCATGCGTGAGGACAATAAAATAGGCTATTAGCTTACTCATTGAATGTTTAAAAAAAAAAAAATTAAACAGGTCTATTCATTTATACAATGAATTATAAGCCTAATTAAAATTACACTGCAGTAGAGGTCTGCGTTCCCGCCCGCGGGACCCGACCAGATTTCGTGCGCCGCGAGATTAAATTCCCAAATAAAAAGCGGTAACTCTGGTGCAATTTGCACGGGAGCGGGCGGTCTAATATCCCATTACCGACATTCTTTCAGAGCAGCTCATCTGCGCTTTATTCTTACTGACTACCGGTACAGCCTGCATTCAGGCCAAATGTTAAACGAATTTAATATTTTGACAAGACGAATATAAACTTTTTTTTTTTTTTTTTTTTTTTTTTTTTGTAAATGTTAAAGTAATTGTATCATGACAAGATAAATAAAATAAATATTTTTGTACATTTTTATTTTCTCTGTGACACTTTATTTTCCTACTGTGTTGGCAGCAAAATGCTAAACGAATTTGGTAAGACAGAAAATTCGTTTAACATTTTGCTGTCAACTAATTCAAGACTTGACAAAACCAATAAAAGAACAAATAAAATTTTCTGCAGGCTACACTTTTATTTGTTAGCCCATCTCTCTTTCTTTTAGCAGCGGAGATTTGAATGTGAGATTCTGGAAACTTAAATTTATCGGGAATGGTCGGGTCGGGATTTATTTTAAACGGACAGCGGGTGAACAAAGAATATAGCGGGTGCGGGATATATAAGCAAGTTTCTGATGGGGCTATAGCGCCGTCAAGCCCCGCCTTAGCGCCGCCACTGTGCAGGGGTGCGTTTCCCGAACAACGATGTAACTCGCTGATAAACCACCATAGTACGATGCATTGTTTTGGAAACGAAC
>JAUMHE010000055.1:16756320-16767633 GCA_032359235.1 Enteromius mattozi
TCGTTGAACTATGCTGGTAACGACGGAACTTGCGACCATAGTAGGCTAACTATGCCTTTGGGAAACGCACCCCAGGATAGTGACGGTGAAGAAGCGCTGTCTGTGAGCCACTAGATGGCGCTTTACTGAACTTTTCACTTTTACACAGTTTCTCTTTTTTGTTTGTTTTTTTCTCATATCTCACCTCTGAGGACCTTTAAAGTTGCTCTTGTTTGTCTCAAAGTTTCTGCAGAAGAAATGCAACACTAATTAAAAGTTTCACTGAAAATGCTCTGAGAAATATTCCTCTAAAGCTTTGCAATTAAGTTATAGGATGTTTATAATATCTAAAACTCTTCTTGGGTAGCTATAGCCATTAAATATGTAGCCAATGAGAACAGCGTGTGTGTGTGTGTGTGCGTGTAACATGCATAAAATTGCATTTTAAGGCAATTATTCATTTATATTTATTTTAATGTTTGTGATTAGCCTCAAACGATTTTCTCATGGTCGTTTTGAATAAATATATTACAATTTCAGTTTTTGATAAAAACTCTCTTTTGAAGGTGCAAGCAGCTGCAAACTATGCCCTCAGATATTTTTTGCCTAAGAAAATAAAATTAACTTACTTAAACTATAGCCTACCTATAATTTGCTAACAACAAATGTTAATATTTTACTAACATTAACAATATTGCATTGTGCTTCACAGATCAAGTAGCCTAAATTAAGAATGGCATTAAACTTTTTTGAATGCAGCATGTCCTATTTAATATAACCTAGCCTATTTAACTGTACGCGTTTGCATAAGTGTATAAGTTGTCATTAACGCATAGCTAATATCTTTAGTCCTTTATTTTAATCCAGAAAGCTTTACGACGAAAGGATAGATAGATAGATAGATAGATTTGTTTGCTTATTTATTATATTTTATTTTATTTATTTTATTAATGTTTATGAATGATATGTCCGTGTACAGATTTGCAGTCGTTTAAACGAATGGTGATGAATAATTTCGTAACGACCGAGTCGAATAAAAGAGTGAATAAAAGAGACGAAGATTATTCATTCATTACAGAAACAAAATGTAGCCTACACATCAGTAAGAAACAAAGTGATACCAAATATTCTCTGTAGCAACCATTGACCCTGCAATTAAAACGACGTCACATATTGCATCAAACTGCACATCAAAGAACGAGCAGAGACACACACACACACACACGATGAGCTCATTTCATTTTATAGGAAAAGAAGACAGTCAAATATGATTTGATAGCATTTGATTTAGATATTCTCTCAAGAGATTTAAGTAAAAGTAATTTGAAAAACAAGGGTAATCTCATGTCATCACTGGAGTACATGAAAAAGGATTGTTTCGCGTCTGGGACCCTGTCATCGGCCTCTCTGAAAGGCACTTTAACTAAAATCAACAGCCGGAGACATAAAGCTCGAAAGAAGATCTCACCCCAAAACAAACAGGAGCCAGACGCAGAATGTGACGTATGCAGGTAACAAACAGTTACCATATTTATTTAGTTACAGCTGGTTACACTATTTCCAAAAAAAAAAAAAAAAAGCAATTTGTAGTAACGTAGTCATTTAACTAAATGATTAAAATGTGTTTAATGTCAATATTTCTTCACCTATTTGTGACACGGTGTGATAATCTGCTGTTTTTATTAGCCTTTTAAACGAATACTCTCTGAATTTAAAGAGAGCAGGGGAATTATTAATATAGACTTATGAGTTTATCAAGCGTTTTAACCAGAGCTTGGTAGATTACTTATAAATTTAGTCAATTACTTGATTATAGGTTACATTATAAAAACTGTAGTTATTAAGGTTCTCTAGGTTGTTTATTTTATTTTATTTTATTTGTTAGATCAAACTTGTTTTAAACTATATTGATAAAAAAGGCAAAGAGAAAGAAAATACATTCCTTTCAACATCATAAAATGCATTAAACTGCAAAAGGTTTGTGAATTGTTTCAAAATTGTTTTATCTAATTGCATGAAGGATGCTTTTCCCACCAAATTCAGTCTCTACCCAGCTCTGGATTTAACTTACAGTTTGTCTGTTAATTATAACTCATATTAACAGACAGGGCACCAACATTTTCTGCTTAATTATATTTCAAGTTGTGTTTGAGCATTAGAAACCTAATATTTAAAGTTATTTTATTAAATATATATTATAGTATATTATTAAATACTTAAGTTATATATAAAATGCAAAACTCTGAGCCCCTTTTGCAATATATTTAATCAGGTGATATTTTGATGATTTTGTAGCCTATTAAACACTGGTTTAGCTCATCAACTTCCACTGAGGTTTCACAACTATGAAGTAAAATACTTAAATACTCACCAAGCATGACTGAGTTGTGTTTGCGTTCTTTTCACAGGCTGTCTTTGCTCAGTTGTGGCAGTCGCAGCCGTACTGTTCGCAGAATCCTTATCGCTTGTATAATCTCTCTCCTGGCTCTTCTCTCTGCTGTGACCATGGACTTCAACTCATCTTTGGCTCAATGGCAAGCCACTGAAGCTTCACTTAAAGAGCTTACATCCTGCAGGACAAACGTTACGCTCAGACTCGTTATGGAGCTCCAAACATTAAGAAACCTCAGTGCTACAAGAGAGAATAATGTCAAGCAAGAAAGATTTCTCGGATCCTGGTCCTCTGTAATGCTCACAGTCAACCGTTGTTGTTCTAGCACTGATATGGACAGTTTGGGTCAGCCCTGTGGTGCTGAGTTACTTGAGTTTTGTGAGCATCTTCAATCCGGCCTTCCAGAGTTTCTCAATGCTACATGGAGAGGTGAGGTAATGGATGCTAATGAAACCACAGTTTTTACTCTAGCAGTTGAGAAGATATTAAACACATGGGGCGTCAGAGATGTTGACATTGGTCTCCTCAAACACAACAGAGACTGGACAGAGGTCCTTGCTCTCAAACTGCTTTTAACTGTCCAGGAGTTGAACTATCGCTGGATAACGGGGGAAAAGAAAGCAGACGAAATGTGGCATGCAACAATGCTCATGTCAGTTATAAAAGACATGTCTGAAAACCTCCATAACTGCTGGATGGACAACACTGATTTAGAACTAAACCGGAGTAATATAAAAGATCTAATCTTCTCTACTGCCATGATTTCCATTGGATCCACAGAGTTGATTGTGGCCTTGGAGAACACACTGAGATGTTTTCACGCCAGAGCTGGATGGGTTTTGAAACTGAAATCCAGAGACATCTTGTCCAACATCAGTCTGAAGATCTGCCTGCTTGCCATTGCCTGTCTCATTTACCCCATAGTGCTGCTCTCCTTCAAACAAATGACAGAATGGATCCAGGATTATGCTCAGAGCCTCAGGGAGAAGACAGAGGACCTGAAGAGAGAACGACGTCTTGCAGAAGATCTCCTTCATCAGATGCTGCCCAAATCTGTGGCCAAGCAGCTACGCCAACGCAAACACGTAGAGGCTGAGAGTTATGAGAAGGTAAGCTTTTTGCATATAGTTTCCCATATGATATCCTCAAACTATCTTTCAACATTCCCTTTTAACAAATCAAACTCAAGTCTAAAAAGACAAGCATATTCATTAGGGATGTTGGCAAGATGGCAGTGTCAGGAAAGCGCACATGCTGCCGTTCTGTTTGTTCTTTTTGTTGGAGTAATTGCCTGTAATTATGGTATTCCATATTCATCAGGAGATAAAACAGATCATGAGGGAGTGGGGTAAATGACACGTCTATAAGAGCAATTTGTGCACCTGAAGCCTGTCCCCTTAGATTTAGAGCACTTGAAGCAAATCGACATATGGAGCAGAACGAGTATACATTTCATGATAGCAACATAATTTCTACAGTGAACAAAAAAAATGGTAACATATAAAACAACTAGTTTTATTTGAGCAAAATCACTGAATAATTTATAACAACAAACTCATTTGTATGCATTAAATCAAGTAGAAATAGCTCTTTAAGTTAACAATTGCAGGTTACGTTTACAGTGTGTTCTAAATAAATGTAACATGAACAAATCCCTATAACACTTAGAATTAAACTTGCACCTAATACGTCCTGCGCCATTCATGCTACAAAAATACATGCTGCTGCAAATCCTGTAGTTTGTTATGAATTTGAGCAGATTTTTAGCAGTTGATGAATATCATATAGGGTGAATATCATATATTTTGATCCCCTATATAGCAATGGCATTAAAACTATGTAGCAACATAGCAAGAAAATGTAGGAATCTATGAAGCATATAGTGGTTTGTCTGATTATATGCCAGGAATTTTCTCTAGGAAGTAACTAACAAACATAATCTTTTTCAGGTGACTATTTTCTTCTCAGACATTGTGGGTTTTACTGTGATATCGGCCTCCTGCACTCCACTACAAGTTGTAGAGATGTTAAATAACCTCTACATGTGCTTCGACACACGCATTGACTCATATGATGTCTACAAGGTATCAGCATACTCTAACTCTTTAACTCATAATCACACATACATTCTATGAATTATCGTACAGAAAATCATTACAGCATATCTGGCTTATGCTAAGGTTATGCTTAGTGCTAGGAATATTTTTCCCAGACATTTTTACATTAATTTTAAGGAACCTTTTTATTAGTAGTTTATTTTCATTGTGACTCCAAATTATATATTTAAATATATGATATTTATATTTAATATTATATACATTATATTTTATGTTAACACACACAAAAAAAACTATTATAAATAAAATAAAATGTTGCAGTGCAAGCATTTAAAAACAAAATAAAACAAAACATAAAATAGCTTTGCCTTACAGGGAAAATTACACTTTAAAATATTAAAATACCACATTTATTAAATTGCAATAGTATCTCACTGTTAGAATTTTTACTATATTTTGCTTAAAGAAATGCAGCATTGGTTAGAATAAGAGACTTTTCAAAAACATTAAAATAATGTACCAATAGCAAACTTTTGAACAGTAGTGTGGTGTATATAAAGGATTATATATTTTTAATATATATTTTTTTATATATATTTTTCCAATTATATATTTATCTCAAAAAAACAAAAGAAAATTTGTAATGGAATTGTATCGGTTTTAATGAAAACTGTAATGGACCCTGTGGGTCTTTCCACTGGTCACTGGCACCTTCTATTGGTGGCTTGTTAAAACCAGCTCGATCTCAAGGCAATTCATACATATTTTTACGAGGTGGCTAATTCGTTCAAATTCGTACATTCGTAATTTTAATGCTGATATGCTGGTAATGAAGAATTCTGCAGCTAGATACTTTACTGAGTTTCTGTGTTTGAATGAAACAGGTGGAGACTATAGGAGATGCATACATGGTGGTCAGTGGACTGCCAGAGAGAAACGGAGACAGACATGCAGATGAGATTGCTAAAATGTCTCTGGATCTGGTGGCTGCGGTCAGACAGGTGCCAATACCTCACATGCCTAACAAACGCCTTCAGCTCCGAGCCGGAATACACACAGGTCTGTGTGTGTGCATCCTGTGTTTACACACACAAAAAATTTGTATCATTAAATAAAGGTGCCACAGAGTAAATGACTAAAAAATGAACACATTAATAATTCTGTAACATTACATTTTAGACCATTTTAGAATGTGTACATTTTATTTCCTAATCAACGTCACTTATCTTATTGTCAGTTCATCAGCTACAGTTAGAATACAGCCTTTCTAAAATCATGCCAATATTTTATTAATGACAGTTAACATTAATGTAATAAAGACTTATTACAATAGATTAGATATATGACATATATGTTTATAGCAATTTACAGTGTTGTCTCTCATACCACTTCAGGTCCTTGTGTAGCTGGGATTGTTGGGTACAAGATGCCACGGTACTGTTTGTTTGGAGACACAGTTAATACGGCCTCCCGGATGGAGTCTACTAGCCTGCGTACGTTCATCTGTCTAGTTAACATGTGCAGCCTTTTAATCTTGTCTTTAATCTTGATCTTTTTTGTTCCTCCAATGCAGAGGTCATGAATATTTTCACTCACAGCATCACCATAGAGACCTCATCGTATTCTTTCATATGTTATAAACTGAGCTTGTGAGAGCCTCCATTTCAGCCATGATATTAGCATGTGGCTAAGCTAACAACACTGTCTGAGTTTCACCTCAGCACCATTGTAGCTTCTGCTCGTTGGGCATGTTGCATAACTGGGGAACATTAATGTTTCTTTGATCTGGTCTTTAGCACAGAAGATTCATGCAAGCTCTGCTACATACCTGGCACTCATGAAGGACAATGCATATGAACTGCAGTTACGCGGTGAGATTGAAGTGAAGGTGAGAATCAGACCTATAAAACTACTATATATGCCATAACCATGTTCCTGTTGGATCTGTATGTTCTCCCTGCTGAAAAAAACAGCATATGCTAGGTATGTTTTGATTCTGGGATGCTGGTTTAAGCTGGTTTATGCTGGTCCTTTGCTGGTTTATGTTGGCCTTTTTGCTGGTTTATTCTGGGCACGTGCTGGCAAAGGACCAGCATAAACCAGCAAAACGACCATCTTAAACCAGCATAAACCAGCAAAGGAGGGTAGCTTAAACCAGCTTAAACCAGCATCCCAACATCAAAACATACCAAACCACCATATGCTGTTGTTTTCAGCAGGGCTTACATTATGAGTTGAAGTTATGGCATCAGATTAAAAAAAGGTGTGGTTTCATATTTCATCAAAATGCAACCACTTAATGTGACATCACTGTGGTTTTCAGGGAAAAGGAAAAATGAACACTTACTGGCTGATTGGTCACAAAAACTACAGTGTTCAGAATGACAGTTTGGTTTGTCACTGGAACCCCAACATCTCAAGAAAGAAAAAGGTCCCTGTAGGGAGCAACGTGTCCATAGAGAATGTAAGTGTTCTACTACTTAAAAATGTAAGTGTTTAATACTTTTATTCAGCAAGGAAGCATCCTCTGGTGGTAAAGCCTTTTATTATTACCATTACTATAATGTGTATACTGTACATACATACATTTATATATATATATATATATATATATATATATATATATATAATTTTCTTTTGAACGTTCTATACATCAAATAATCCGGAATATAACAATTGTGATAATCATAAATGTTTTTTGAGCAGTAAATTAGCAAATTAGAATGATTTCTGATGGGTGGTGCGACACTGAAGACTGGTGTAATGATGCTAAAACTTCAGCTTTGATCATAGAAATAAATTACATTTTAAAATATATTCAAATACAAAATGGTTAGTTTAAACTGTAATACAATTTCACTACATTTATGTTTTCAAATAAATAAGGCCTTCTTGAACAACAACAACAACAAAAAAAGCTTAACCCAAACTTTGAACAACAAGCAAATAATAAAATCAAATTAAAAAATAGTGCTGTATGTGCTTTTAACAAGATTTTTGTCGAATTATGATCAACAAATGAGGAGGAGCCTCCAAATTTTCTGGACTGTAATGGTGGCATGATAATGTAGCCTGAAGTGTGCTAGATCACAGTTGTCTGTAAACTTATTCTGAACACCCCTAGTGTGTCACAATGTAATTCTAGTGTTTTGACTTACCAGCCACTTGGCAAAGACATTTTGTTAATCATTAGTTTTTTTTTTTTTATTTCTGTTCTGTGACACTAGGTAACACTCACAGTTTCAAAATCTCCATCCACATTCAACTGTATTAAATACAAGTTCAGAAGCATGGCAACTGACCTCGCTCTACAGGCGACAAAGGTCATGGCGCAGTCCCTCGGGTAGGTGAGGTCTCATTGTAGTCTTGGAGTCTGGGCCAGTCTTGGAGTCCAGTCTGGGCATTTTTTGCAACACAGACGAGGACTTCGCCCATCAGACAAAGTCCATTAAGCACATCTTGCCTTAGCATGACAGTCCTTAAGGGCACCAAGAATGACTATTCTGCTGCTGGCCACTTGCTACCCTCATTCTCAATAAAAGTGTGTTTTCCTTCATCTCTGGGCCAGGCGTGTCAGTTTCAGATCGTGAACGACAATCTGCTTCCTCACTGTTTGTCTCAGCATATTTTGCCATGCAAGAGGTTGCGGGATTCAGAGAATTCTGGTGTCTCTTAATTTTGTGGGCCTGGACAGCGCTCATTTGGAAAATTCTATTTGACTGTGGGATTCAATTCACCAGACGTCCTCCCAGATTCAGGGGCATCCTCTTTACATTAATAACAGACAACGATGCCCCTGTACTATGTGCAGAGATCGCATTCCTCTTGGTAAAACCTGTCCCTCCAGCCGAGATGAAATCATGGGGTGTACAGCCCTTTTTTTCATACCCTCTTTGGGCTCTCCCTGTCTCCCTTCATCTTCACAAAGGTCACAAAGTCCCCTGTCTTTACTATGGGAGATGGCATCTAAGTCCTCACCTATATTAACAACTGGCTTATATTAGATCAATTGCGAGATCTGCCGGTTCCATCCACCGCTGCAAGGCAAGCGTGTGCTTATTCGCTTGGACAGCACTGCAATGGTTGCATACATCAACCATCAAGGAGGACACGTTCATGAGCAGGGCACTATCTGAAATTCAGATTTGTGGAAAGTGAAGGTCTCACGGCAGATTGTGCTTCAACCCTCTTGGGATCTCTCTGTGGTCCTTGCAGGACTACGAAGAGCCCCTTTGAGCAGCTTGATTTAGGTTTTTGATCTCCACATTCCTCATAGATGTGTCCCTGCAACCCACTGAGGCAAATATTGTGAGAATGTCAGAACACCTTTCTTAGTAAACACAGCTTTCTTAGTAAGCCCTTTATAGTTGATTGATAAGCTGGCTTATGTGGCATTGGGCAGATTATAGACTGAGGTGGGTGCATCAGTCCTGGCATGCTTGCTTACCAGGCCTTGCTCCATCCATCAATTCTCACAACAGTTCTGGTTGCTGCACTTTCCATAGGGAACCCTTACATCAGTGTCAACATAATGTTGAATGTGACTGACTGAAAGGGAATATATTGGTTATGTAAACCTTGTTCCATGAAGGAGAAAATGGAGACCTAACATCTCTCATGCCACAACCCTGAAATGCGCTGAATGCTGGGATGCTTTCTCCACTCCTCAACACAAAGCTGAATGAGTGAATGCATGCCGCCATCTTACATGCCTGTATGTAAGGGAAGTGATCTGCCATGCAAATTCTATTCGCCAATAGTCATTTGCCATTTACATGTAATGCTCAGAGGTGTTTGGGGCTTCCAAGTGAGTCCCATAATGACAGTGTCGATGTAACATCACAGTTCTGAGACATTCTTCATGGAATCATAATATAAATAAAGAACCTTTACTTTTAACAAGCTAGCTTGTCAACCTATCTTGCCTGGTTAGGGCACAATGCAATTTTTCTTTCTTCCATATTACACATTTACATTTATCTCTATGTTATTGCAGAAGCTGAACTGATTAGACTTTACATTAATACAACATCTGCACCACATTTTTCAGTCCAGCATCACTGTCCAGAGTATAGGTGACAGTATCACACCAGCCTCTCAACCTGATGTCCTGCCCAAACTGGAGGGGTCAGAGGTCACACTGTGCGTTTCTGCACAGGTGGAGAACTGCGCAAGCAGCTTCGGGACGCTGGGATCAATGGTGGGGGCGCTGCAGGGGGAGCAGGAGACGCAGGAACGTGCACATGACCAACACAACGATAAAACTTCTCTGCTTCCTGGCGCAGTGTCACACAGCTGATCTGCACTGTCAAAGTGAACAAAATAATGCGCACAATATATATTTATTCATTTTGAATGAGACTGCAATGTGGCCCTTTATTGTATATTTCAAATATACTTTATTTTATATTTATCCTTTAAAAAAATACTTTTCAGTTAATAAATCCCATCTAAATCAATTAGAAAATTATACTGGATATATATTTTAATATATGTTTATCTAAATGTATTGTTAAGATATTTTAGGCGTTTACTTGTAGCCATATATGTAGCTACTTGTTTTCAAACCACAAAACTTATCTTGCTTCAGTTTGGAGAAAAGAAATCTGTGTTATTTCACTATTGCAATTTGCCTACTGTCAAATCTTTTTATTTTATTTTTTATTTACTTTCAATATTTTATTTGTAAGGTGAGGATAGTTATCAAGTATGTTCAGACTCACCTGTCTCAACCCAGTGTTATCAATGTTTCTGTTATATTTCATGTTATTGATGTTATTGATTTTATTTTGCCACTGTTCAGTTTTTATGAACTTTCTTGTTTTCCATCTTTCTTTCTTTCTTTGTAACCTTGCTGTTTTGTTATCTTGTCCTAGTTTTTCCTTCTCATAGAATAAAACAATTTTCTTTCTTTTTTTGTCATGGATACTGTATGGTGTTCTAATGATGTTTGAAAACAAATTTCAGGAGGAGCACGCACAGGTAATTAATCACGGCTGGTTTCTCATCCTCCTAATCATCCTATCATCTTGTCATCCTATCAGAGCGAGAGAGACTTCCTATAAATAGTACAAGCCCTCTTCCCTAGGTGTCTAGTTCTTAGCATCCTTCCTCCACACCTACTCCGCCATTCGTTCATCTTTCCTCCGGGGGGAGCATTCGGGGTTCAGGCCAGGCGGTGAGCTGTTTTGCTCCTCATGCCTATAGGGTTAATAACCCTAGGGCTCGGGAGTCCGCCGAGCTCTGAGCCCTCTCCCTGGACAGCACGCCAAACACGCTTTGTATTTTATTAATTACCAGTAAGTACAAACTCATGAAATGTAATATGTATGTCTTTTGTTGTGTTTTTTGTTTGTTTGTTTTTTGATCACAGTCAATTTAAAGTTAGTTACACTGGTTTCACAACACAGATTCTGGTTGCTTTTTAAATTTAAATAAAATGAAAACCAAATGAATTGCAGATCACACAAGCCACTATTTTATTCACAATAGAACATAGATAACATAAATGTTTAAACAGAGAAATTTTAACATTATATGCACACAAACTCATTTCAAATTTGATGCCTGCTACAGGTCTTAAAAAAGCTGGGACGGACACGTTTAACATGATGTTGCCTTTCCTCTTCTTTTCATTTAGGCATCAAGGTTATGAGTTTCTGGAGTTTTCGTGTTGGAATTTGGATTTCCAGCTGCTGAAGAGTCAGTGGTTTCTGAAAGTAATCCTGGGCTCATTTAGTAATATCAATAGAAGAATCATGCTGATGAGTGATGCAGTGTCATCTCAGGGCCCGAAGACCACAGGCATTCAAGTCAAGTCAAGTCACTTTTGTTTATATAGCGCTTTTAACAATACAGATTGTAGCAAAGCACTGAACATTATCA
>JAUMHE010000055.1:16767733-16779250 GCA_032359235.1 Enteromius mattozi
AAAACCCCATCCGTGAGAGAATGGGGAAAAAAACCTTGTGAGAACCAGGCTTAGTTGGGGCCAGTTCTCCTCTGGCCAAACGCCCAGCACCTAATTTCCAGTTCTTTTTTAAACGCATGTCAGATTGTGTAGAGGACTTATAGTGTGTGTGCATTCAACAAAGGTCTTCGGTTTTGTCCCTTATGCACAGAGATTTCTCCAGTTTCTCTGAAACTTTTGATTACGTTACATACTGTAGATGATGAGATTTGCAAAGCTTTTATAATTTGACATTGAGGAACATTGTTTTTAAAGTATTCCACAATCTTTTTACATATTCTTTCACAGATTGGAGATCCTCTGCCCTTCTTTACATCTGAAAGACTCTGAAAGACATCCCTTTTATAACTAATCATGTTACAGACCTGATGTCAATTAAGTTGCTAGATGTTCTCCTAGCTGAATCTCAAAATGTCTTGCTTTTTTAGCTCTTTGTTGCCCCAGGCATAGCTTTTTTTTAAAAACCTGTAGCAGGCATCAAATTTGAAATGAGCTCATATAGTGGATAAAAAGTTCTCTGTTTAAAAATGTCTTATGTTCTCTGTGTCCCAATATTTCCGGAATTCAGGTTGTAGACACATTCTAATAAGAAACATTCTCAATTTTAAAATTATGATATTTTATAAATATTATT
Source organism: Enteromius mattozi (assembly GCA_032359235.1). Taxonomy (NCBI): domain Eukaryota; kingdom Metazoa; phylum Chordata; class Actinopteri; order Cypriniformes; family Cyprinidae; genus Enteromius; species Enteromius mattozi. The sequence goes on from JAUMHE010000055.1 coordinate 16,768,407, forward strand.
TTATGAATAAAGAATAAATACTGGATACAATAAATTCATATATATTTATATTAGCATTATACTGTCCATACACCATGTACAGTAGACAGTGGGCCCCTTAAACCCCTTTATTAGTGTATGGCTCAATTATGCGGTGTTTCATAACACAGCATAAATTTCCTAATCAGAGCCTAATCAGCTTTATACAGTACAATAACCCAAAAATGCAATAAAGATAATGAAAATAATGATTTCCCCTTAAATTCAACCTATAGCATCTGACGGTCCTCAGCCAGATTCTCAAAGAACACTGAGCTAAGCATCTTCATTAGCAGAAGTGGCAGATAATGAGAGAGAAATCCAGCGCACATGATGAATGATTAGGGATGGAAAAGCTCTTATTCAGAGACCTTAAATGACAAAGGCCTGCACCCAGAGCTATTGTGTTCCAGTTAAATGAAGGTTGGAGGTAATTACTTTGGATGAGGCACAGGCCGCTCAAGGTACAATATAACACACACCAACACACACACAAATACACACAAGGCCCAAAGCAAAAGCAATGTCAAGACAGCAAAGAAAATACAAAAATAAAAATTCATGCTGTATGAACTAATCTTTATTTGTTTCTTTATTAATCACAAACTGCTTCAGTTTACTGAGGTCAATTCATTAAAATTAATCTCAACTGTACAATGAATGACTGTATGTCTATAAGTTTGATACAAAAAATGTGAAGAACACAATTTATCTAATTTTTATTCTTTAATTTTACAGTTTTTAATCAGTCAAATGCAACCAACATCAGATTCAGTTTCACATTTAAGAGTCTGACCACTGGGAGGAGACATTATACCATATATATCACACACAAACACACTGTGAATAGTACAGTACGGAATGGTACATTCTATAATTAAGACAATTTATTTATTTGATTTCAGTATCTGGCAATGTAATAAGGTCGTGTGGCAATGCTGTATCATACTACTGTTCACATAACATTATTATTACTGCTGATAACAGTGTATAGCAATATGTATTCTGTTTTGAACCGACCAACACTTCTAAAAAAAAATTAAAAATTAACAAAAAAAAAAAAATACAAGTAATTTCAAATAATGTTTCCTAAGCTGATCTTTTAAAAAGTTGAAGGTTCAAAAATGTATATATAAAAAATACAAATAAATAAAATAATAAATGTTTTAAAAATACCTCATAAAATGTAAAAAAAAAAAAAACAATAAATTAAATTAAATAAATTCAAATATAAAATAAACTGGAACTGTAAATTCAACTACAATTTAAAACAGTGATTTTAAAAGCTTCTTCAATCTACAGCACATAATTCAGCTGCAGTTTGTAATTGTTAAGTATTAATTACAATTTATACTTTGCCTATTTTTGCTTTTTTTATATATATATAAATTAAATAATGTTGAAATGGCATTCTGTAAAAATATGATAAAAATAATTATAATAAATAAATTAAAAATAAAATAAAATAAACAAGTGGAAAACAAAGACGAAAATGGCCTCAGATGCTGAGAGCTTGTGGTTGTGACTGATGTTCTCATCCTCAACTAGATCAATCCAGTCAACACCAGACCTCGGAAAATAATGCAAATGTGCCGACAGGTGCGTTCCTCAAGCAATTATTCGGCCTCTATTTCTGTACTCTAGTGGCACAGTGTTATGTAATGTCAATCTGGATCTGCTGCATCTTGACAGCAGTAAACATTTGTTGTGCTTTTGAATGGGCAAACATGTTGCTAGATTAGATGGTATTTTATTGGCAGTTGTAATAACGCAAAACTTTGGTTGATTATTTGAATAGCCCCAGATGGAAACTTCAGCAGATGAAGCAGCCAGTTGAACCTGCTTCTTTGTTGCACTTGACTCTTCACACAAAAGTGGAAGCGAGTTGCTAGTTGCAAATACTGTCAAGTATTTCAAGCACTATACAGATAATGAGTTTGGACTGAATCAACATTGAGGACAAGACCTTGAAATTTAAAGTGAGCATGACATGCGTTTTGGAGAAAGAAGTCTGTCTGTAACTTTATATAGAACAAGAACACAAATATGTTACAAATATAAGATAGCAAGGGAAGAAAACATGACATTTATTGTATTGTATGATATTGTATTGCTGCATATGTTGCTTTTGGTTATGCTTTTATGTCACAATGGATACTATATACAACATCATTGTTAAAATATATTAAATAACATACAGTACATACTGCTGTCTTAAAAAATAGACTACTAGACTACTAATAGATTACTTTATGATAACTTTTCAATACAAAAATAAATTTTCACATAACCCCATCACTCTTGAGTGTTTTCCATTTATTATAATTTATTTCCATTGATTATAATGGCTATTTCACATTTTGAAATTACTTAATTTAGCCTCATAACGCACCTTATAAGGCATTGAATGATATCATGAATAACTGTTACCAAAGTAAATGCATTGTTACATTATGCATTTTAAATTTGGTTATAATTTTTTAGGTAAAACACACAGTATACATAATTAAAATGTGTTACACCCTTATATATCCATGTGTAATGCATTATACATTAAGGCTTTAAGTATTATGGTGTGATGTAGTTTATAGTAGTATAAGTTTATAAAGTAGTATATATTTATATTTGACCCACTGACTTCAGTACATCTTTATATTTAATTTACGTCTATCTTTATCTAATGCATTTATGAATGTACAGACAAGCCTTTATGTTAAAATATTCTATACTTTAATGTAATTTCTATTGAAACTGGCATGTAGTGTTTACATCAGTAATGATGAAGTTGCGATTTACCACAAAAATATATTTACTTCAAAAGTAATATGAAATGACACCCCACAGTTAAAATTGTACTTTACACATGTGTGTATATTTAAGGCATGATAAAAGGTAATTAAAACAGTACAATAAAATGTACAACAGTACAGTAAAATGTACTTTACAGTAAAACTTTTATTTTGACGTTATTACACAGTGCACTTTCATCAGCCTACTTAAGTGTTAAGAAACATGTAAGGGCCATGCAAACTTTTTAGCGGTCTATTATTTCATTATAATCTGCAAATAAATTTTAACATTTGAAGTACACTACAAATGGACATTCAGTAGAATTAAACACACTTCTCACAAACTCTGTGCACTATAACAACAGAGATGGTTAAGTAAAACACATTTGTTGTCTAAAGATAAAATCAACGATTGTTTCAGCAGTCCAGAAAGGGATTCATCAGATGTTCCCCGCTTTTATTTACTGACGTCAGAGGCAACACTTATTACACAGCTCCACAATTAACCTCTGCATCACATTACAGTGAATGAGGGGCTTGGAAGTCAAGCTGACAAGCATCTCAAGCTCCCTCCCTCATGTCACCCACACTCACTTGTCTGGAGGTGTGGAAGCTGGCAGAATCATTATTGGAAATGACTAGGCTCACATTCCAGCAGATAATGTGCTGGTCACGGGGGCAGACCTCTTCTCCCACTCTGCACGCTCATGTATGATCCACAGCCCACACCGAGCAGTGAGCATTGCCTGTTAGGAGCTAAACTAAAAGAAGTGCAAAGAATGCCAGCTTCGGCTTGCATGTATAGTTTGGCAATTGAATGTAAATCCCATAAATGCAAATTCCCAACATCACAATGGTGTTAACAGAGGCCAGCAACACTAGTGCTATTACTTATATTTATGGTTAGGGGTTTTATAAATCTAATTTGTCTCCTCTGAACAAACCGTTTGTATGTACTATACAGTCAGGCATTGCAGTGCTGTTTGGTTACCGGCCTGAGCACAAAAAGTTAAGCCTTGCTCAGACCAGTGCAATAAACCAGGCAACCTTTTTCTAGGAATATGAAGCAGCATCACCATGGAAACCACTCAGAGACGGTGCTGTTTAGTACCTCTGTCCAAATAATGCTTTGGAAGCAAAAGAACGTTTAGTTAATATCAGTTCATCTGTCTGAGTGTGCTTTCGATCCACAGGGAAAATGATTTCAAATTACACTTAAGGCATTTGTCTTTAGTTGGTCAATAAGTCATGATCTCATAACCATCTAATTTTTCTGCCTACAGAAGAATTATAAGCACCGCTCTACTTTTTAAGCACATAAGCAAAGCAATCTTAGAGTGCATACATGGTAAAAAAAAAAAAAATCCACTAATTTCAATCTAGAAACTTACATTTATTTGGTTTTATAAATTATCTAAACTTTTATTACATCAAAAATTGTCATGACTTAGGAACTTAGGAATATAGGATGTAGGAATATACCATTATGAAAACATTAAAATAAAATGAAATAAGTATTTTTAACAGCCAACCTTTGAAATAAAATGAAGCTTGAATTTCATATACCTTTAAAAAAAATAATGCTTTGATGAGTTAAATTAAAAACAATAAGTTGTCATAATTTACTTATCCTGTCATCATTTGTAGTGTAGGAATATACTGTGTAAAAATAAAATAAAATGAAAATATTTAACCTACAATTCCTGCCTTAAGTTGGATTTTATAAACCTTTAAAAGTAAAAAAAAATAAAAAATTGCTCAACTTTTTTGATGAGTTAAAGTTGCCATAATTTGTAGTGTGTGAAAATACTGTAAAATAAAATAAAATAAAACAGGTTTTATATAAAATATAAATGTTATATAAATGCTTTCAAACCTGCCTTGAACCCTTAATTATTTTTAATGCTCTTAACTAATGTCAAGCCAGTTAAAATTGGACAAAGCCAATTAAATCACATTTTGTCACAAGTGGTCAAAGATGACCAATATAATACAATATAATACATTTAAATTAGACCTGATAAAAATGTTTTATATTTTATTTTATACTATTATTTATACTCTTACATTATATTATATGATTCCAGTATATTTGATATTCTAAACAAAACGTAGATAGGTCAGGACAACAACCTCAGATCAGATTTGATATTTACTCTAAATCTGATTTTGTGCTTTATACCCATGGCTTTGACAGGTATCTGGGGGGTCGTGGCTCCCGAGGGGCCTGACACATTCCACCCCAAAAAAGGCAGTGCCGTGGGGAAGATAGAGCAAACAGCTCCAGCGTGAGCTGACAACACAACAAGCAAATATGCAGATCACTCCGTACAACTCTGGATCGTGTTAATGCCATTCGCTGGCTTTCCAGGTCTGAATGGCACAGCCAGTGCTTCTGGGTATTTGGTTGGATTTCAAAGGTAGTCATACCTCATACATTCACTGAATAACAATGGAGCAGTGATTGATTAGGGTTTCACCAGCATGTTGCTTTATAAAATCTTTCAAATCTGTTCATTAAAGACAGGATTAATTATAAAACTAATAACGCAAGGCTATAATGTAGCTGCTGGTTATCGACTTGGCAAAAGAAAGAGTGAAACAGCGCTCAGAAAATAAAGAACACTCTCAGACCAAATGAATTTCCCCCTACTGTCCCTGAGATATAATCATCCAAAAAACAACCTTGTAAAATGTCAATGCATCTTTTACCCCAGCTAGAACTGCTTCATTTTTTCCCCCCCCTTTTTCTTTTGTTGTTTGGCCAACAGTAGCTCCGCAGGGAACCCGAGCCCTACGGACAGTCATTGATATCTGTCAGTAAGTTAGCAAAGTAGCAAAGACAGTTTAATGAAGCTGAAAGGACGGCTAATGGATGCATGTTGGGATAGAATCTGTGTCTGGAAGGGCTAATGTGACACATATTAATAATAAGAAAAGGAACTGAAGCTGTATTATTACATCTTCATTCATTTGAATGACAAGTGCAAGACAGTGGGAGAAATTACTCCTTTCTATCATCCCCCATTTTTACTGAAGACCTAATTTATTTTATAATTTATCCCACATTTAAATAAAGGTTATTACAGCTTTTGTTCTGGTTTTGCTTTAGGACATGACACTGTGCCCCAACATCCATTCCTAAAAATAAAGAAAAGCCTTTTTTGACTAAATGGTTTTCATAAAGAACCTTTAACACCTGAACCTGTCTCACAAAAGGTTCTTTGTGGTGAAAAAAGGTTCCCCAGATTATAAAAAGGTATGAAAGAGAACCAAAAATGGTTCTTTATAGCATCACTGTGTAGTACCATAACTGTTAATCATACAAAAATGGAAATTAAATTACAGATGTTTATTAACATTAGCTGATCTGCCTATCGATTTACAATTTTTTTAAATGACATATAGGATAATTTACCAATTTTGTTTTATTCCTATTTTATTTCTAAGAGGTGAAATTAATAAGAATGTTATTCTAATAAACAGTTTCTAACTAAACCAAACTGTATTGTTATGTGAAAGAATCGTGTAATTTTACTATCTCTATAATCTATGTTGAACTTTTCCAAAACACCCTCAGACACCCAAAGACGGAGTCCTTTAAAAGTAACAACACTATTACCCATTAAAGGCCAATAAGTAACGCGCTTGTTCCAGCTTCAGGGCAGAATATTTCCCACATTACTGTGGCAGTCTGTGAGAAAATGGAAACAGTCGATTTCCAATGGAATTCATTATAGTAAGCCAAAGCAAGGTAACAGAGAGAAATAGAATGTATACCTTACCCGTCCATTTGTTGTGTTTGCTAAAGCACACTTCACTATTACCTAAGCACTTGAACTTCAGCACCGTTGAACCATTTGTAGATTCAGATTCAAAGCATGTGAGTTGGAGAGGTGTGCTTACATCACTTATATTGAATAACCAGAGTGATAAAGAATATTTCTACAGAAAAACGACAGTTCTTAAAGAACCTTTAGTGTGAAGAACATTTTAAACATCTTTTTCCACTACAAAGATCCTTTTGTGGAATGGAAAGAATCCATGAATGTTAAATGTTCTTCATAGAACCACAGACGCCAAGAAAATACATTTATTTTTTTAAGAAAGTGAATATCATAAAAACATGTGCACATAGTAAAAAGAAAGAAAAAAACCTAGCAACCCCAAAAACACCCTATGTCCCAGCAACCATAGAAAACATTCTTGGAACTGCAAAGCATTACTCAAAACACTGAATACCCATCTGAACAGATAATGGGAAGGGTGACAAGATATTTCCTTCTTGTATTGACTTGATAACGTTGTCATGCAAAACTTTGATGCTATTTGCATGGTGAGTTAATTATAGCAGAGGGCAAGGCTAAATTTATCAAACTAGGTCTAAGCTTGGTCTTATCTTTACTAAAATATCCCGTAGCTGATGGTGTAGTGTGGAGTGCTGTCAGTCATCTGGAATGCACTGGGCTGGACAAATGCAGGACCACAGCTCTACTGTGATGTCATTTAAGGGATGTGGGAGGGATGCTGGGAAGGAGGCAACAGTGTTAATGAACTTGAAAGTGAAGGATTAAATAAAGTTTCTTCCATACATAAATACGACTCAGAGTAGACTCAATTTTAAAATATATTCCCATGCATTTCAACGTGTATTGATATAGTGACCACAAAATATAGAGAAGAAGAATATGTAGTCATCACATTAGGAAGCAAGTGGAATTTATATTACATAATTGATGAACAAAGTGAAGACAGTGGATATTTAGATACCTTAAAGCTGTCTAACATTAGTTAATGTGGTGAACTACACCGGTGGTTGCTCTGTGTAGGACACCTCTGTGAAATTGGGGAGAACTGATTGTATTTGCATATGCACTATAAATCTGCCGTATGACCTCATTTAATTACAAGCGGGAAACTGCTGTTGTCCATTATTTACTGATATGGCATGATTGCTGAGTGTTCGTTTACGGTAATATACTTGCTTTGTTGCCACTAGGTCCCATGATAAGAGTGGCGTTTCAGTGAGATTGAGGGTGCTGCTGGCTGAATGTCCCACAGACGGTCCTGTGTTTTATCATCTGCAGGTTCTTTCAGTGGACATGTATACGTGTGACTACAAAGAGAGTCATAGTTCTTAACTCTATTATCCCTTCACATGGTCATATTGCTTGGATAAGACATTGTTTAAAGCTAACTAATAATATTAGTCAAGTCACATTTCTTTATATAGCGCTTTTAACAATACAGACTGTGCAATCAAATTGATCAAATTAATTAAGTGTCCCCAACTAAGCAAGCCAGAGGTGACAGTGTCAAAAGAACCAGACTCAATCTTGTCCCAGTGGCAGTCGAGGTCTTGACTAGGGATCTGTCTCTAGGGGCTCATCTAGGGTCAAGTTCACACAGCAGCAGAATACGGTTGTCCGTCCTGTATTTAAGTCCTTAATACATTTAGGTTCACACACAGTTCGGTTATTATACACATGTGACAACCGCATTCTGTAACCAAACTCACACCTGTAAATTTTCAGGACTCAACCGTATTCTTGGAACACATGTGCTATGTGAATAGCACTGAATAGGAACTGGGAATAGGACTGAACAACCAGTTGTCTGTCATGTCATACACTGTGGGAGTCAATCCCAAATACAGGACTGAAAACCGTATTCTGCTGCTGTGTGAATGTGGCCTAGATGTCCTGATCTTCACTGATGTTCAGGGCTGTAGTGGTCATCTCTATGTGCTGATTCACCATCTGATCTGGAAACGGACTATATCAGGGTTGCTACAGTTGTCTCGGAATAAGAAAGAAACACACTTATGTTAGCACAGATGCCATTCTTCTTACAATGTAATGAGCACAACGTGTGTTATGGAGAGTGTTCAAAGTTTCCGGTTGATCAAATTAATGCAGCCTAACAATCATTTAGCGGATTTGAATAATAGAAACATATTAGCGTCTTATGTTTAAACCAGGTTAAGGAGATGTGTCTTTAATCTAGATTTAAACTGACAGAGTGTGTCTGCCTCCTGAACAGTGTTAGGGAGACTGTTCCAGAGTTTATTCTGTTCCAGAGATATATTCTAGGTATTATCAAATGGCCAGAGTTTTGAGTATGCAGCACACGTGGAGGACTATAATTTGAGTGAAAAGTACTGAGGAGCTAAGCCATTCAGGACTTTATAAGAAATTCTAAGAAATTGAAGAAAGACTATACAATGTTTGATAGTTAGCCAGTGCAGTGTTGACAGAACCAGGCTAATATGGTCATGCTTCCTGGTTCTAGTAAGGACTTTGCGTTTTGGACCAGCTATAGTTTATAAGATAGTACTTACTGAAGATATTCCCAAAGATTAAAAAGAAAAGGTTAAAAATCTTTTTTTTATTTTTATTTTGACGTTTACTGCCTACAGAAAATATTGTGGATTTTATTTATTGTTATTTATTATTAGTGCTATCAAATAATTAATTAATAATTAATCGAGTACAAAATAAAAAGCATTTGTTTATGTGTGTGTGCTGTGTATATTTATTACGTATATATGAAAGCACACACATACATTTTGAAAATATTTATATGTATTTACATGTATATATTTATATACATATAATCTAGATATACACAGCACACACATTTATGTATTAACACATTTATTATAATAAATAAGATAATTAAAATCAAATATTTTTGATTAAAGTATGACAAGTTTAACATAAAATTATGACAAGTATCTGTTCTTAGCATGTTGCAAGTTAATAACAGCTAGATTTAATGGAGTTTACTGAAATCAAGTAATGCTTACACTAAATGGCACTAATACTTCACAGGAGAACAACTCGTCTTTGTCTCAAAAAAACAATCCCCTTGTCATTAACTTGTATTGATTCTTTACTTTAGCTAAACTGCTTTTGTGAAGAGTGATCTCAAACATACAGCCTGTGAGCAGCTAAAGCTTGTAAACATTTCCATTTGAGTCTCATGGTAGAAACTTTAAGATAAATGTATCTCATCCTTCTAACATGGCTGCTGGCTATACTCAGGTTTGGGTTGAACATCATGAGAGGCCTGGCTCAAACCAATAAAGGCCCGAGGCTGGTTTCCACTCAGCATGAGGAGGACAGGTGGCCAGGGCTTGACTGATGATCTCTCGCTAGCTTTCCACTGGAGCACAGTATGAAGGCAAACAGGGACTGATTAGCATTTTAGCGGCCATCGGCATCTAGTGCAGCTATTAGGAAAACAGGTCGGAGGCCATTTGGAAGATATCCTTCCCTCTGCAAGCCTAATGGCATGTGGCTATAAAAATTGTAAAGACTAATTGTGATGTTAAAACGGCTTATGTTGAAATGACACATTTTTAAAAGGACATAAAAAAGTAATTCTAAATACTAAATTATTAGGATTTTGCTGATAATTCTCTTTGTAACACATTTGTTATACGTTATAAATGTGATCTCTTTAGCAAATATATGACATTTGGAACAGACTGCAGTTCAGCCTGTCATTAAAATCTTAATTAGCCCCATTGGCTTCTCATCAGGGAAAGAGCAGTGCTCAGTGAACTGTGCTCGAAGTTAAGAGCTGCCCAAATGAAATATGAGAGAATATAATAAACCACAACCAGCAGACAATGTGAAAGTAATGAGGGACAATGATGGGTTAAAGCTTTTCTGTGCCACTGGCGTCACCAAAGCAAATGTGAAAACAATGCTTATTTTCAAACAGGTTTCCCAAATATTTCTGCTGTCTGCCATTGGTTGCATGGTCTAGCCACAAAATCACTCACTATTGCCGGAGATGATGTTGCTATGGCCCAAGACCAGGCCCAGAACTGAAGACAATGTTTTGATAGAGCCACAAAGTCAAGATGTTTACACTGTTTGAGAAAATTAGAAAGCATTTCTATTGATTTCCATTGTAGTAAGATTTGTGTTGTACGTTTTTGTGGTTGGAGTTGGTTACAGTTTATTTATAGTCACCTTAGACATACTACTACTATATGTATCTACATGTCAACCAGTGGCGGCGCTA
>JAUMHE010000055.1:16800823-16814216 GCA_032359235.1 Enteromius mattozi
TATATATATATATTATTATTCTTTTTTTTTTTATGAACGATTATAAAGATACAAGAACTGTATCTGATTCCAGAGAATGTTCATAGCAATGCAATATTTCTGAGTAAAGCAAAATGTCAAGCAAGAAATAATGCAGTGTACAGGACTTGATTTTACTTGATGGAATTTAATTGGTCGAAATATGTTAGAACATTAGTTAGCAATATTATTAATCCATGCCCACACTGTCTTGATTAAATTTGCAAAATGGTGGAAACCATCTTTTAATAAAATACTATGAAATACATAAAACCAGAAGCAGTTAATAATTAAGTAAATTGAATCAGTATATTATCATATTCACTTTCAAGTAATAGTGAGAAAGTATAGAGTGTAACCATAGGGAATGATCTGATCGCCTTTGAAAAGACTAATAGAGTAAGATTAGGAACATCGAAGTGGGAAATAAAGGCACGAGAAAAGGTGATGAGACAGGAAGAGAATAAATAAAAGAGAGCAAGAGAGCAGAATGAATGAGGAGGGGTCTGACCGACTGGTTTTCAGTGTAGCAGACACCACGGATCAGAAGGTTGACGAGCTGTGATCGCAGAATGAGCCCATGGAAGGTGAGTGGCCGGAACCTCTCCTCCATGGTCCACTCCTCACTGGGAGACTGGTCCGGGTACAGGTTTGGGTATGGCACATGTCTTGTTAAGACAAGTGTGAAATGTTATTTTGGACCTGGCTTTTTAGAGAATAATTTGCATTAAATATATAGGTATGCATCTAGAAGGCATAGTCAGGTTCCCTAAACGAACATATTTGTTTAATATACAGTATGATGAGATGAGATGGAAGCATCCAGATTCCATGCCTTTACTAATATAAAAAAAATTGCCATGCCTTGGATATTATTATATTTTATATATATATATATATATATATATATGACCATGAAACCAGTCTTAAGAAGAACAGGTATATTTGTAGCAACAGCCAAAATTACAAAAATAAATTGTATGGGTCAAAATTATCCACTTTTCTTTTATGTCAAAAATTAAGTAAACATCAAGTTCCATGAAGATATTTTGTACATTTTCTACTATATCAACACTTAATTTTTGATTAGTAATATGCATGGCAAAGACTTCATTTGGTTAACTTTAAAAAGGTGATTTTCTCAATATTTAGATTTTTTCTTTGCACCCTCAGATTCCTGTATCACGGCCAAAAAGTTCTCATCCTAACAAACCGTACATCAATGGAAAGCTTATTTATTCAGCTGATTATTGACCATTATGACTATGGTCCTGGGTCAAATATATAAATCTGAAAGGTAAAGGAGAAAATAGCCAGAGTAAATAGGCTTTTTACTCCTTTCCAAAAAAAGAAAACTTTCCATTCACTTCCAGGAGCTATAAATGCTACAAAAGTATAGAACGTGAGGTAAACATTTGTGTGATAATACACATATTAGATGCAAACCCATCTTGTCTAATATCAGACGATCAATGCTTTTCAGCAGGAATAGGGTGCTAATAGTTCTGTAGGTCAAAGTTTATGGACTGACCTCCTCTCCAGCATCTGCTGAAGGATGTCCTGGCCTTCCTCCGCTGGCTCCACAGCAGTCTGCTCGTCACACACATTGCGCAGCTCACTTGACGGGTATGATTTCATGGACTGACACCTCCGCCTCTGCTCCCCGGCACGCGTCAACACACTGCTTTTCTATAGGAGAGGAGACATCACAGTGAAACTGGGTCTTTTTTTGAACTTGGAAACAAAAAGATCATACTATAAAAGGTTCTATTTGTTAACATTATTGCAATAAGTACCATGAACTAACAATTTTGCAGCATTTATTAATCCTGGTTGATGTTAAGTGCTGAATTTGAATACTAATAGGTTAGCATAGGTTATCACAGTCAGAGGGTTTATTTGCCACTTAATCTGTGAGTTTCTAGTAATTTTAAAAGATAACATGAAACAGCATTTATCCTCGAAAATCTGAACCTTTTGTGTAAGGTAAAATATGAATATTTCCAAAGTCACACTGAATATTTTACACTAAAATAATGTAGGATGATCAACCTTTTTGGATTAGGTTGGATTTTGAAAGTGGAGAGTGGATTAAACATTTTAGAGGTAGAGAAAGTTATGCATTACTAAAACTTCCGGAAATATTTTTTTTTAAAGAATAACATGCAGAGATGAATTTTGTACTGCAACACCAGGGACCTTTATTAAGCCCACTTTAAAGTCATACTCACGGCCATTACTAAAACTCAAAGTCAAATCATGCAAATTTCATAAAGGGTGAGCGACAAGGAAAGAACTTTCATGCACAGATCTAATGGTGCTTTTTCTATCATTGTCATCAGAACTGTAGCCATACTTTACATCAGAAAATACTGACATAAAACACTGTTGACAACACAAAAGTAAATGGACACTTTTGATAGATGAACAAAGGATTCTGAGCAAGTTACAAGCTTTTGCAGGTAATCCATCCATCTAATACTGTTTTGAGTACAACCATATAGCGGATGTGAAAATGATATTAGTTCAAGTCAAAACAGCCATCCAATTTTCTACTTACTTTATAGTCCTTTTTATCATCCATGTAAAAAAAGGTTTGATCACTCAGAAGTGATATTACACCTCTTCTTAAAGTATATGATCAAATATCATATCAAGTATCAAATAAAGCTTATTAAATTATTTCTGTGCTACTGAGGGAGACTTGTAAAAACAGAGAAAAGAAAAAAGAAGAAAACAGAAGCCCATTTGCACCATCTTGTGGTCAAAACGCTGTAGATCAATACTGCTGGTGATGTCATGTTGTACCTTAAATTTGATATTGTTGCTTATGAGGATATTGCCTTTCATAAACTCCTTCTCATTATCTCGGTTTTCAGTGACGACGGGGAAAGCATGATAGACTGTGGTCCTCAGGATGCTGACCAGAGACTGGATACGGGTGTGAGGATACACGTATGTCAGGTTGGGCTCCATGATGTCACTAGCCGTTAATCTAAAACACAGATTAAAAGAAATTAGACGTAAAAAAAAAATTAAATAAAAGAACTACAGTATTTGGACAATTAAAGTATGGATATCACTGTATGTCATATCAAAATTAAAAAAAATTGCTTGCATTAGATGACAAATAATGCTATGAAACAGATTTTTAAATGTAACTTAATATTTAAACACTTATGGCCCACAAACTGTGGCACATATAATAAAAGGACCTCACTTGTCCATCTCGACCTCTGTTTCCCATTCCAGCAGTGGGACTCCTTTTAGATGAATGTGAATATCATATATTCCCTTATTAAAGAAATCTCCTGTCCACTTGGCCACCTGACAAAACACACAGTGCCAGTTAGTAGTGTACACTAAAGTTGTATTTTTTTCCATAATAAAATTCTAATTATGCTATATAAGGACAATCATAAATGATGTATTTTTTGCTTAAAATTAGTTCTGAGTAACAATTAATCACATCCAAAATAAAAGTTGCTTACAAAATGTGTACGTACTGCGTATTATTATTTATATATAGAAGAAACACACACATTCAGTATATATTTATTTAGAAAATATTTACATGAAAAATAAAAAAATATATAAAATAATTTACATTTATATAATTAATATATAAACAACACTTTTCCTAAATATACATAAGCATGTGTGCATATTAACATGTACATAATAAGTATACATGGCACACACAAATATGTATACAAAAACTTATTTTGGATGCGATTAATCCTGATTAATCATTGACAAGCACTAATTATATATAAATGTAGTCATTATTACACAAACATTCTAGATGATGATTTTCCATACAACATAATAAACAGACATCCAAACTTCATTTGTGAATTTGTTTTCCTACCATCAGTGTTATCATAATGGGAAGTCCGTATGTGATCTCATTGGTGGATTCAATTAAGATGACTGTCAGGCTGATGGTCATTCTGACCACACCTCCTAAAAAGGCAGCTGCTCCAATCAAGGCAAAGGTCCCCGAATATATTTGCATGTGGAAGTTACTGCAAATCGTATATATTTAAAACATAAGTGTAAGCTAAGAAATGTAAATGCATAGACAATAAATATGTGTCTTGTTCCAGCGGATACCCCTGGTAGTTCTTAAGAGTTTATAAACAGGAATAAATCTTACATCTTGAGGACATTGGCCACTAGGCGCCCAAGTGAAGCTCCACAGAGAAGAGACGGGACAAACAGACCACTGGGGACAGACACACCATATGTCCAACAGCTCAGAAAAAAATACAGCACAAAGAACAGCGAGAGGGTGACGGGACTGAAGGTAGCTGTCAACAAAATCAGACAAAGGAGGGAGAAAGAGACGGAAAAAGATTAGAAAATACAGAGGTATAGTGGTAAATGATACCAACAACATCACAGAGGTATAGTGACATTTTTTATGGTTTTTTGTTGTTGTTTTTTCTGAAAAGTCTCTTATGCTCAACAAGAACGATTTCAGAAGAATCATGTGACACTGAAGACTGGAGCAATGATGCTGA
Source organism: Enteromius mattozi (assembly GCA_032359235.1). Classification (NCBI taxonomy): domain Eukaryota; kingdom Metazoa; phylum Chordata; class Actinopteri; order Cypriniformes; family Cyprinidae; genus Enteromius; species Enteromius mattozi. Next base: position 16,805,368 of record JAUMHE010000055.1, read on the forward strand.
AAATTCATCTTCGCATCACAGGACTAAATTATATTTTACAATACATTAAAATAGTAAACAGCTATTTTAGATAATATTATTTCACAATATTCTTTTCTGTATTTTTTAATCAAATAAATGCAGCCTTGAGAGAGAGAGAGAGAGACTTGTTTTTTTTTTCCCCATTCAAAGTCTTACAGATCACAAAGTTTTGAACAGCAGCATATATTTGAAGTTCAAAGAAAATTCCCTGTTTAACTGAAGAGCCCGAGTTGAAGGAGAAAAGGGGGGCAGCACCATCAACAAAAGCAAAATATGCTGTGATGTGTGAATTAACATGTAACCAGTATATCACTGCATGTAATTTTATTACCATTCTGGTGGAAGAGCTGGTGGATTGCCACCTCTTGAGGGTTGAAGAACAAGGTTGCCATGTCATTGTATGTGTTGTTGTAGCAGAAGAAGCGTCGTATGGTTGAGTTCACCTCCTCATTTACAGACCCCTACACAAAAAAAACATTACTGCACTTATAATCTGTCTGATGCATACTGTACACAAAAAGTACAGCTTTCTCTAGGTGGCAAATTCTAATTTCATAAGAACAAGCTGCAGTGTGAACCAGGATGCATATCTTATATACCTACTGTACATATAGCAACCCATTTACATACAGTATATATCCTAAATATGAGCAGCTGAACAGCATGCTGTTATTTCAGTTGCACTTTATTTTACAGTATGCGAACCTACATTTACTTACCGTGTACTTATCATGTACCTACCTAAGCAAGTACTAGTAATATAAGGTAACTACATGTGGTAGGTTCAGAGGTTAGTACCTTGTTATTAACTAGTTATTGTAATTACTATAATAAAGTACATAGTACAGTATGTACACAAGTAAGAGGACTGTAAAAAAGTGCTCCCATCATTTCATCTCAGTAAGTTATATTACAATGACTTCACCTGTACAACGTTTGTAAAACTTAAATCAGTATCATTGCTGACTGATTGTTTATATGCATTTCCCACTTCAAAAGTGTAATGTAAAAGAAACTATGATTAGTCACTGCATTTGTTCTTCAGATGGTCTCTTCCTATATAACTGAGCTGTTCTTGGCCATATTGAGCAACGAAGATGGCCAAACTGCACTGCCATAGTCCCACACAGTCAAAGTCCTTACTTTTAGCACATAGAAATCATATATTAAAAAAACCTAGCAAAGAAGAGAAACTGAGAAATATATCAGTAAAAGAAAGAAAAAAAAAACAGAAGAAGAAAGAAAGAAAAAAGGAATCTGGTCTGAAACTGACCTGTGTTGATGTGTTGTTATTGGTGTATGCCAAATCTCGACACTCTCCCAGAGTCACTGATGCTACGAAGATCACTAGTGTAGTGACCATACACACCAGCAGACTCTCCAGCACCCTGTCAATACATAACCAACACAGTGTCAGACAGCCGTTATCTGAGCAGCTCAATTCTCCAGCTGTTTTGAGTAGTTTTTTTAATACTAATCCAAAATTGAGATCTCTCTCAGGTACCTGATAAATCTTGCTTTAGGGTGAACGTTTCTCATGCGGTATTTTGCAAGGCGTTTGTTGATGCAGTTGAAGAGAGCTCCAAACAAACCTCCTGCCACCCCCATCAACACAAAAAACGCCAAATCTACTGCCGTCCACAAATGACATGTCTTATCTCCGTCTACACACTGTAGAAAGCAAAGAAAAATAAGTTAGTTAACACCACACACCTGACTGATTTGTTTTTCCCTGCTGGAAATTTGTACAATTTCACCTTCAAGACATGTTTATTATTATTTATTTATAGTTTAACGCCATGCCAGGAACAATGGCTATATTCATGGCAAAAATAAAGCATCTCAATTTCACAAATATTTCATCAAGACACATTTATTTCATTGAAAAATGAAAAAGTCACGAAATGATGTTAAAGAGGACATGACATGATTATTTTATATGATCACCTAATTTACGTATCAACACAACATGAATGCATATTGATATATTTCTGTAGCTTTTTTTTACCTTAAACTCTCCAAAGTTGAGCAGGCCGGGCAGCTGGAACGATCCCCATTTATTGAAGTTGATCCCAGAACGGAAGAAGTTGAGTGTAAAAGTGGCAGACATGGAGCAGAACAACTAAGACAGAAGAGAGACAAAAAGAGCATTATAAACTGCACTTTCTCAGCACAGACTGAAATTACATGACTAAAACCCTACATAATATATCCACATACCACTTTCCATGTGAGGGCCTGGTTCCAGAAGGATGACCCCTCCTCCAGACTGAACAGAGTGCCTCCTATGGGTGCCCCGAAGGCAGCCGCAACTCCAGCCGCTGCACCCGCCGACACAAAATCCCTCTTGTCCCTGAACACAAACAAAAAATATCATTGACAAAATCCTAACTGACCTCATTTAGTTCATAAATACAAATTCCTGGTCATACTGTGCATGTTTTAATAATACTTTTTTATTATTTACGAAATAGCTCATATTTAAAATAAATAGAGTAGGAAACACTGGGGATGGGCAATAATCACCAAAATCTTAACACAATGAGTTATTATGATATAAAAAGTTATTTTTGCTTTAAGTAAGATTTTAAAATGAGACTGATAAAATGAGCTGTTATTGGAGCAATACCCATGTGCGCATCGCTGTGTTATAAATGCACCATAGTGGTGAAGAAGGTATTTGATTCTCAGCTCAGGGTTCAGGCTTATTTGTTCATTAATGCTGCATCAATGACTAGTCGACCTTGCCTCGACTTTCATAACATAAATATCAATCCCTACCACACATTACTACAGTAAAATAGGTTTGAATGCTGCTTAATGCTTTACATTTATTTTGTGCAGTGTAAGGAATAATTTAGTGCTTGTGTTGTAGTGCTCACCTGTCACTGCGGAAATAAGGAAAGTGAAAGAGGATCTTCTTGAAGGTGATGCTCTGAAACTAACCAGAAAGACAAGCGTACTTTCATAAGTGTATGACTCTGACAAGAAAGTTCATACATAAGCGAATCACCCAGTTACATCCAGAACCCAAAATCATTAACCATCTAAGAATGGTTAAAGATTAGTAAAATCAGTGCTTAGTTTATTATTTGGTTGAAGTAGGACACATGAGCATATACCTGAGGAAGTCCTGCTCCTACTATCGCTCCACTGTGAATCATTGGTCCCTCTTTACCCACAAACAATCCTGAAAAACAAACAATATTGAACCAGCATGGAACAGCTTGAAAAAGACTGTTTTTGGCTGCATGATTCTGATAAATACCATGCAGTTTATTAACATTACCAGAATAAGGAAAGTTTACACATTTTTCTTAAACATCAAAAAGCGGCAATCACCACCAATGGTCTAATACAGCCCTGAGCCAGATTTTATTCTGATCGTTGCCTGTGCTGATATAGACGATTTTCATCATCATTACCTCCAGCAACAGCGAACAGGACTCCTGTGACCTTGCATATATAAGTTCGCAGCCGCACGATGCCGGGAATCTTTACTCCGTTCAGGTAACTTTTAATTTCTGGGATACCAGACCCAGCTGCAACAGGCTATAACACAGAAGAAACAGACTGTATAATAAAACCACTGCACAATTATCAATTTGGCTTTGCTTTTTAAAGTATAACATAATTTTTAGATTTTATGTTAAATTATCTTAGACATACGTAAACATACTTTGCTGCACAATAAACATTTTAATATTATTAAAATGTAATATTATTATGGTGTTTGTATTAAATATATGCATTAGAAAGCACTAGAAATTTATTTTAAAATAAATAAATATTAGGTTCTTCCATCTGGTGTTGTCTGTAATGACTTTATTTCTGAACATATTGGCCTGAGATGCTCTTACCTCAATGAGCACCAGAACACTGGAGATGAATACGAACATCATATTGAGAGCCAGCAGCTCCAGTAATGAGAGAGCTAGACAGCCATTTTCACTACATTCTTCCACAGCTGGTGCACAAGTCAAGGACTCTACTTGGAAAATGGTGCAAAATTACACAAACCAAAACACAACGCAGAACTGAGCAGAAAGGATACATTGTCCAACCACTTTGAACTTCAGCTGAGTGAAGAGCCGCACGAAGAAATCAACAAACAGGCCAGTCTAAAAGAAGAATAATACTACATCAGATATCATTACTTTATTAGATCACAGAAGTTTTACGAAGTTTAAACTCAAAAACAATTAACCAAACATTTTTACATTTTAAACATTTTAACAAAATTGGTGTTCCTAAAAAGGGTTACATTTTCTGTAATGGTATTTATGCAATTCAATATATTAATTATAAATAATAAATAAATTTTAAATCTATCTGTAGGCATTAGTATGTATTAAACGTAAATGCTAAATAATATAAAAGAATAACAATGTTGATATCGTTGACACAAAATGTTCCCATCAGAAACGCAAGGCACTAAGAATTGATATAAGCGACTTCAAACTGATCAATTTATTGTAACCTATAAGAAATGAAAATCAAGACATTTGTTGTTATTTATTTATATCCTAGTGACATTTTATTTTAGCCAAATTAAGTAGCGAGATCTATAGTTTTCTATAAATCTTATTCTCCAATAGGGTATAAACCACCCTAAAACTTACCAGTCCTGTTGATACTCCAATTGCAAAAACTAAAACCCACTTTATTGCTTCATACTTTCCGGCTTTCTGTAAGAGAATTGAGATAATATACTTGGTAAACGGACTTGGCATCATATGAATATTATAAATTAAGACATTACACATTTACCTTATTATCCAACCCCTCCAAAACCTCCAGGAATGGCTCATTAATGCATCGGTCATAATCCAAACTCTGAAAAGCCAAACATTAATAAGGACATGCAGCATTCATATTTTTAAAACATATCAGTTAGAGACAATTAATCATGTTTGCAAGTCTTTTGCTTTTATGTGAAGCACAATCTGTCCATTAATTACTAACCTCATAGTCTTTTCTGGGCAGTATTTCATCCTCATCTTCCCTGGTCTCACCCAGTATTGTCTAACAAGCAAAAGGTAGCGATAAAATCAGGTTGTCACGTTCAGAAAATGTAAAACCCTAATTTAATGGTTCCTTTTTGGTTTTCTTTGGTTTCCCAGGCTAGGATCCTTAGTCCTCAAAATGAACAGATGGCCTGTATTGACTCTACAAACCTAGATCCTAGGTTTGATGTCTGTGCAGAATTTAGCTCCAACCCTAATCAAACACACCTGAACGAGTTAATAATGTTCTTCAGGATGCAGTTAAGTATTTTTTTTTTCTTCAGGGTTGGAGCTAAACTCTGGAGAAGAGTGGTCCTCCAGGATCAATATTCCCCACCCCTGCTCTAAACAATGGATTGACTGTTTCTGAGCACATTTCTGACATACTGACTGATGGAAAAGCTTTGTCTATGATATTAGCATTACTTTACAACCATAAAGAACACATTGCCATTATTAAATCAGGTTGATCATATCAAGAAATACAGGTTGAGACTCTCATAACCCGGTGAGCTTTAGACAATGATTTAGTGATATAATACCCAAATTGCATGACGCCCTTATGATATATTGTCCAAAGCTGCTTCACTGGCCAAAGGTGACCAACAATGTCGACTAGATAGGGAGCACACTAGATTCAGAAACAGCTACTTTCATGTTTATTAATAATGCACATGAATTGAGTAGCTTGTTGAGTTTTACTGCTCTCGGTAGATTAGCTTTGATAGTTAAACTCATTGCTAATGTACAGTTGATTCACATTAGGCTGTTTACAGTCAGTTTGGGTGGAGAACAACAGATGAAGCATAGTTTACAGCATCAGAATGAACACACGTTTCATTCAACAAGGCGTTTTGGGTTAGGAAACATATAAAACAAATAAAATGTTTTATACCAGCTCCTCTGGCGTTCTTGTTTCGCCTTCATTGCAGCAGCATTGACAACACAAACAGCCTCCACAGCACGCCATCTTCAGCAACACGCCTGATCATATGACCATCACACAGGCCAGTTGAGGCATTCAAGCGCGCACCAGCTGCGCAGCTTTAACGCAGACGCGCAGGATTCAAGCGCGCGCAGCTGCACAGCTTTAACGCAAAATGCGCACGTACCAGTGTGCTATGATGCTATGCAACCGAATCTTTCTGTAGTCTTTGTATGCAACCCCCTAATCTATGATATTTAAACTAGTGATGAAGCTAAAGTTCGCCACATTCGGAAAAAAACGGCTTTATTAAATCATCAAAACATAAAATGTCTAATACTGACAAGTCATATGAGATTCATCATTAAAAACAAAACAAAACAAAACTTTATTTATATAGCGCTTTTAACAACACAAATTGTATCAAAGCACTGAACAGTATCAGATTGGGGAATAAGTCAGAGGTATAAGACAAAAGGTCGAAATTATGACATAATATAACAAGACACAAATCACAATCAGTTGTTATGCCATCATTTTTGGTTTTGTCATAATTTCGGCTTTTCACGTCATAACTATGACATTATTTCATGATTATGAGTTGACATCTCATTTCAGCGTTTTATGTTTCGACTGTTTTAGACTTATGAATTTACAATGGACCGTTGTTTGGAATGGGGGTGCTAAGAGTCCCCAGATTTGTGTATTATAATATATCATGTGAGATTAAACTAAAGGCTTCAAATGAAAAAAAAAAAAACTGTTTGGATAAATATATGGCCTTTTCTTTACTTTTCATTCTGTGTGGACGTGCGCGAGTGTACCTCATTAATTATTAATGACTACATGTGGTGTGTTTACATCACACACGATGACAGACGCTGCATCCAATGGGAAAGTCCTTCAGCCGAGAGGGGCGTGGCCCATCGCACACCAGTCCCTTTGTCGTCCATGCTGTCCGCACACGCTGTTTAGCAGAGCTCAGGTACAGCGCCGCCCTGGGACTGCGCTCTCCTCTCATAACTTCTGGAGGATTGGGAAAAGGTTGAAGGTAATGGAGGAAAGGCGCTTTTATACTATTACAGGGTCGACGTGACTGTTTCGGGTTCGGTTAATTAAAGGGACAGTGCAGTCACGCGGAACCGCATGTCCAGAGCTATGAAAATATTTAAAGATACACAAATCAGTCATACTTAAGCGAGTTATCATACCATATACATTTGTCACTGTTTGTGGCTTGCATTGATTGTCTGTTTAAAAATAGATTATTTTCAAAAATTCTTTTGAATGAACGTGTCTTCCTTTAATGTGAAGTAGGCACGTTATAAACTCATAAGCCTTAATGCGTGATCGTCGTGATGATAAAAATCATTATTTTATTCATGGAGCGATTTTAAGGTACTCCAAGTAACTTTACGATATTGTCATGTAACTTACTTCTACAACCATTTACTTGTATATGGCGAGATCGGGAACAATTACTAAACAATACCAACTATGTTTTGGTGTAATACGTGTAAGTTGTATGTTGACTTGATCGCAATATTAAGTTTTATGCAGGAACATTAGGATGACTGGCAGTTAGAACTAATTATTTTAGCTGTCAGTAATAAATATTCAATTATAATCATAATGTGTTAAATGATATTTGCCAAAAGATATTAATCATCTAATTTTTTATGTTACTGAAATAATGTTGCATAATTTTACACAATTTTTATATTCAAATGGCATGTGCACAGTGTGAGAACATGCTGTTCTGGATAATGTGTCCCACAATTCCGTGGGACTGACATTCCTACTGTGACATGGTCATTACATCTGCACTTATTATATAAACAGACTGCTGATATGGCGAATGTAATTACATCAAAATTAATTGAAAATAATGTTTTATTTGCAGGATTATATCTGAATCTTGCACACTTATGATTTACAAGGTTACTATGCACTATTAAATGAGTTGAAAACTATTATTTCAATTTGGACAAAGGCAAGTGTCATCAAAGGGTTAGTTCACCCAAAATGTATTTATGAATTATTCACCCTCATGTTGTTCCAAATTTGTAAGATCTTTGTTCGTCTTTAGAACACTAATTAAGATAGTTTTTTATGAAATCCAAGAGCTGTCTTTCCCTCCATAGACAGCAACACAACTGAAATATTCCAAGGTCCAGAAACACAGCAAGGACGTCAATTAAATAGTCTGTGTGACATCAGTGGCTCAGCTGTAATTTTACAAAGAGTACTATTTGTGTTCGAAGAAAACAAAAATATGTATATTTTTTTTTAAACAATTCTTCCCCTCCTCATCCCATCTGCCCAGTGTCACAATGCATGCGCATAAGTAATTAATGAGTAATTAATGACAATTAAAATTTTTGGGTGAACTATCCCTTTAATGTCATTTGTTAGCAATTTAAAAAATGTTTCTTATATAGTTAGTCTGGTGACATTAAACAAGTCAGTCTAGCTTCATGTGTTCATATTGTATAATGTTTTGTGGGCAGATTTTTAAGCCTGGGCACAGGAAACATGGTGAACCAAAGAGCGGATGTAGGTTGGCAGTCCTCTAAGAGCGACTCCAGCGGGGTCAGTAACAGTGGAGAGAGCTCTAAAGAGAGCTCCAGGTGCTCGACCCCGGTACTGGACGCTGACCGCACCGACCGGCTGCGGGACAAAATGAAGCGGCGGATTGAGTCTGGGGACCACTGGTTCTCCCTGGAGTTCTTCCCACCTCGCACAGCATCTGGAGCCGTCAATCTTATCTCCAGGTACGAAAGCAAAAATTGCTTTATTGTTTTTGTAATTTGTTGAATCTCACATAAATCATATTTCACAGAAAGAAAAAAAAAAAAAAAAATATATATATATATATATATATATATATATATATT
>JAUMHE010000055.1:16834104-16865084 GCA_032359235.1 Enteromius mattozi
CAGGTGTTCCTAATAATCCTTTAGGTGAGTGTATATATATATATATATATATATATATATATATATATATAAATGATCAGAAAGTGATTTGAGTGGTGAAGAAAATATTCTAAACCAAACACTGCATTATATGCTTAAGGAAATGCTTAAAGCAAACACTTACAGAAAAAGTACCAATATATTATTATGGCACAATGGTAATACCACAGTATTCTGTGAAGCACATTGGAGTACTATGTAAATACCAGGTGAACATGGTTATTACTTGGTAAGTTAGTGTGTACTGAAGTATTTTGCTCTCATACAGTACTTATTTTAAGGGATGCAACATCAACACCTACTGTACTAACGTGCTTTATTAACACAACATTTAGGATTTTATTTCCACAACTCTGATTTCAAAATAATTAAAAACCAAATACTTACATAACTAACACCTGCAGCTCTTTTGCCAATGTGGTAAAAGGCTCCGGTGAAGTAAAAGACAGCCACATGTAGTCTGTACAGCAGTGTGATCCCCTGCTGCAGGGCAAATACGAGCGGAATCAGAGACTTCCTCTGAGACTCCGTCAGCATCCCTACAGCTCTCTGAATCCACCGCCGCACACGTGACAACGGCCCCCACGTTCTGCTTGTCTGAGGCGCTTCTGCTTCCAGCTCATTCTCAAGGCAGATCAAGAGCTTGTCAAAAAGATAAGGCACAAACGTGTGGAAGAAGATGAGCGCGGTTCTGCGCATCCGTGAGGGGATTCTTCTCTTGCTGGGGTCTACCTGGATGATGCTGACATACTCCTCACCCAGCGTCTGATAGCCTGAATGGAACGGACCACAAAACAGGGCTCTCAAATTCAACAAATTCAATATGAGGAACACATCAGCAGTGCTGCAATGCAAGAGAATAACTCACCAGATAAAGTTGTTAAGACATAGTAGGTCAGATCAGACAGTAATTCAATTTCCTTTCTCCACTGAAGCCAACGTCTGGAGCCTCCAGGGAAAAAAACAAATAAACAAGAGGATATAAATATATAAAATATAACAGATAACAGATTTTCCTTTTTTAAAATAAAAAATTCAGAATCAGATACCATTCTTGCAGCATATATTATGTATTCTGTGTGGAATCAAAAATTATATATTGTTTACATACATATACAAAATAACTGAATTAAAGCTTACAATATGTACTTCAATTTCATATTGATTGTTTCATTTTAATTCTATTCTGGTGGAATATAGAGCCAAAATAATGAAAATTGTCCAAATATATATACCTGACTGTATATCATATCAGTACAATGCATATGTTTGTCTTTCTATGTGCAAATGGTTCAGCCATTTTTTAGTTACCTTGTTTAGTTTAAAATGATGGAAAGGCGTCATTTGAAACTTGAACATTACATTTTGTACTGAATACTGAAGAATGAATGTTTTGGTGCAAGGTATGTCGATTGGTATGAGTACTATGGTACGTGAGATAAAATTGGGGAAAAATGTAAGCAAAATATAAACGCATAAACTATGCTTTAAATAACTCAAACGCCTGCATTTAATGTGTTTGTGAGTTATTTACCAGCAAATGTGTGGACGAGCTCATTGGCGTTGTTTGTCAGGTTGTTCTGGTAGTACTCATCCTTCTGACTCGAGCGGATCAGCTGCGGCTGGTTCGCTGGAACTAGAGGCATTGCTCTGCTCGGTGAACTTACTAACAATCCATCTATCTCAGTTTACAAAAACTATTACGTTTATGGATCTATTTACTGGTCTAGGTCAGTCTCCCAACTGTGCATGCTTCTAACACTTCCGTGTTTAGTCACGTGACGCCCACACGAGCACTCCATTGGCCAGTTGGAAGCTTTGCTGATATGAGATCAGTTTTGCTGTTGCAGTCTGCAATCTCCTTATGACTGAGCTGAGTTTAGTATCAAGTCTATATACTACTTACGACTGACGACGCAAACGAATAAATACATTTAGAAAATTATTTAATAACTTTCAAACAATGAGGCCATCTGCTGGTCAAGCGCAATGTAAATGTAGTTATAACCCTAAACTTTGTCGAGGTTGAAGACATACGTAAGTCTTTATTAGGTAACGTAGTAATTCCATTTAGTCTATTTTTTTTTATTTTTTTTTATTATTTATTCATTTTACTTTAGTCTTTTCTTTTAAAATATAAATCGTGTGGTTATGTGACTGGTTCCTATTATGTAGTACGGCAGTCTACTAATCTGTTATTATATGTTTCTCCATCCTGCTTTTCAAATAATAAATTGCTATGAGCAAAATCTGAACTCACTAGGGGACAAAAATTTGTTTAAATTCATCTGAAGCTTTTAACTTTTTAAATATTTTTTAAATACTTTTTAAATATTAAATATGATCACCACTGTGTTTGTATTAAACAAATCCAAATAACACCATTCCAGTGAAAAGTTGTCTTGTACGGATCAGGAGTGAAACATGCACATACTGAGAACTGTTTACAAGTGAAGACAGTCCAGAACAGCTCTAAACAAGTTATATGTTGTGGAGTTTCATGTTAGAGAACAGCAGATGGACTTTTTCCACTGGGGGAAGTGTTATGGATTATCATTTTGTATTTTATAGCCAGAAGCGACAGTTTAAAGTTACATAACGTCTTAATTATACATTTGTTTCTTACAAACAGGCGGCGCTTCACTTCACAAGACATTAACTGATGGGCTGGAGTGGTCTGGATTACTTGTGGGTTATTTTGACGTTTTTATCAGCTGTTTAGAACCTCATATTCTGACGGCACCCATCCACTGCTGAGCATCTATTGCTGACCAAGTGATGGAATAGCTATTTCTCCAAACCCATTTCCACGAAGAATTGAATTCATCTACTTCTTGGATAAAATTTTGTATAAATGACCAAATAAAGCTCACACAGAGGACATATCCTACATTATTTCACAAAAATAATAATATATTTCACTATTTTATTATGATTTTGTGTTACAATTTCGGCAGTGTAATAACATAATGGCACAAATATGCAAAAATTGTACATTTAGAAGGTAAAGAGGCATACCTTTGAGAGTACTGCCCCAGTTACAAACTGTTATACTCATAAAGCCTTTAATACAGTATGAGTAATATGGTATTAGCTATTCCAACATTCCAAGCAGAGTATATTGCCAGCAATACATATGGCTTTTGTCAATTGATTGACATGAATGATTTACAAAACTAAATCCATTAATGAATCCATGTATTTTATTTGCATCATTCTTCTTTATCCACTCATTTTATTATGATTTTGTTCTCATTTGTTCTCTCTGTTTAGCTGTTCACAAGCCAGCTCCTTTTACAAAACTGTAAAACCTGTTTTTTTTTTTGTTACTCTAATGCGCCGAGATCAATCCAAACCATTAAAATTCAAAACACACAGACACACACACACACACTAAACATCTTTATTCAGCTCTTTCCTAAGGCTATAATAAGGTCAGACAGCAGTTTTTGTAAATGCTTGTGGAAGACTGTTTACTCACAGTGGCAGTCAAGGAAGCACCCCTATGTTTACACTTGAGCATAGGATGGCTTCTTCTTTCTCATTCAGACTCACATGTGACTTCTTGCAGGCAGAGGCGAGGTTGTGCAGAGGGCAGTTGAGGAGACCTGAGCGTGGAAGAAGCAGCAATAGAGCCATCTGAGGTAGGATGAAATGAATAATTTAATTAAGAGTCTGCTTTGTAAATACCTATGCACAGTGTTTTTAGTAATGCATATGTTTTGTGGTAGCAGAGAACTCACTTTATTTATCAGCCAGGATTTGCAACTGGATCTAGAGTATGAAAATATTATATATTTTTTAAATGTATCTCTAATTGTGATTACTAGTTGTGTAACATTATATAGTATGCCTTTTTAAAATGAAGTGTGCTCAATTGTATTAAATACGTATGTGTGCTTAAATATGCACTTGTCTTGTAGTTTAGCTCTTTAAAGTATATTTTAAAAAAACTCCACTTGTTGATAATATAATATTAATGAAATGAAAGGCCACTTAAGTGCACTTAAAGAGATATGCTTTAATGTTTCCTAACACACAAAAGTAGGATTTAAACAAGTGCAGTTTGTAATAATTAAAAATATTGAATTACTTTAAATTACATTTTAAATCATGCTTACTTTAAAAATGTGTTACCGAAATTACAATAAAGGCAGGGTAAGCGATTTTTCAAAAACGCTTTAATAAACTGAGTCGGGCTGAGTAGCCAAACAAACTTGTAGCCAATCAGCAGTAAGGGGAATGTCTATGTGATGGGTGAATAACAGAGGAGACAGTTGCAGATGCGTTTAAATAATTTATTGACAGCAGTCAATTCAATCTCAGTCTCTATGAAGTCAAAACCGCGTGAAGCGTTAAAAGGATAGTAGCACAGGAACTGCAGTGGGTAAATCCAGACAGAAACACAGGATCCTAGGTGACTTTCAACTGGAGGAAAGAATCCCCAACGCCTCGAGTCCAGAATACGATTAACCGAATAAGTGGGCTCCACATCTACGAGACGCGGCGGTGGGGGAACCGGGGCAGGCGGGTTAATGCGAGAATGAAAAACGGGTTTAATTTTGGACACATGGAACACCGGATGAATTCTCCTGTACGAAGGAGGGAGTTTGAGGCGGACTGCCACCGGACTAAGAATTTTGGTGACAGGAAAAGGGCCAATAAATGTGGGAGCAAGCTTATTACATACGGATCGGAGAGGAATGTTAGAGGTAGAAAGCCACACTTTTTGACCAACAACGTATACAGGAGGCTTAGACCTTTGGCGATCGGCTTTAGCCTTGGTGCGCTCCCACACCCGGAGAAGAGTCTCACGGGCTCTCGTCCAGGTACGGTGACACCTCTGGACAAAGGCGTGGGCAGAGGGGACCGTGACTTCGGATTCCATACTGGGAAAAAGAGGTGGCTGGTAACCTAAACTACATTGAAACGGTGATAGGTCCGTGGATGACACTGGCAATGAGTTATGTGCGTACTCAACCCATGACAGTTGCTGACACCAGGAAGTGGGATTCTAGGTGACCAAACATCGCAACACCCTCTCGAGATCTTGGTTGGCCCGCTCAGTTTGGCCATTAGTCTGTGGGTGAAAACCCAAAGACAAACTAACAGTCGCCCCCAGTAAACGACAAAACTCTCTCCAAAATTTCGACACGAATTGGGGACCCCTGTCAGAAACCACGTCTACCGAGAGGCCATGAATGCGAAAGACGTGATTTATGACAGTAACCGCTGTCTCCTTGGCTGAAGGTAATTTGGGCAAGGGAATAAAATGGGCTGCCTTCGAGAACCGGTCCACTACAGTTAAAACAACCGTATTGCCCAGGGAGGGCGGGAGGGCGATGACCAAATCTACCGCTATGTGGGACCAGGGTCTCGAAGGAACTGACAGCGGTTGAAGTAACCCCTCTGGAGGACGATTGGAAGTCTTACCCCGAGCACAAACTGAACAGGCCAAAACTAATTCTCGGATGGTGCGAGCCATGACTCACCAGCAGAATCGTTGTTTAACCAGAAAAATGGTGCGTCCGATTCCTGGATGACAATCCACGTTGGAAGAATGACCCCACCGAATTACATCAGACCGTAATCCCTCCGGCACAAATAAACGACTCGCTGGGCATCCGGGCGGAGGCGTTACCCCATCTAAGGCATTGCGAACCTTCGATTCGATCTCCCAAGTGACGTCTGAGACAACTAATCTCTCCGGTAAAATGCACTGCAATGATCAAAAATGCATGATAACGCATCGGGTTTAATGTTTTTGGAACCCGGACGATAGGAAATAGAAAAATCGAAACGTCCGAAAAATAATGCCCAACGAGCCTGCCTGGAGTTCAAACGTTTGGCGGATTGATTGTACTCAAGATTCTTATGATCGGTCCAGACTATGAAAGGAACCCCCAAACCTTCTAACCAATGACGCCACTCTTCCAACGCTAACTTGACGGCCAGCAACTATCTATTGCCAATGTCGTAATTGCGTTTGGCAGGAGACAAACAGTGGGAGAAAAACGTGCAGGGATGCATTTTGTTGTCCGAGGCAGCGCGCTGGGACAACACCGCTCCTACCCCCACCTCTGATGCGTCGACCTCCAACACAAACTGGCGTGTGGGATCATGGGCCCGGAGAATGGGAGCGGAAACAAAGCGGCTTTTCAGTTTGGTGAACGCGGCTTCCACCGCGTTTGACCACCTGAATGCCGTTTTGGTGGAGGTCAAGGCAGTCAGAGGTGCGGCTAGTTAGCTGAAGTTGCGAATGAAACGCCGGTAAAAATTAGCGAACCCAAGAAACTTCTGCAGGGCCTTGCGGGAATCAGGGGTTGGCCAATTTACCACAGCCTTAATCTTGTCAGGGTCCATGCTCACTCCCTCGGGCGACACGATGTACCCCAAAAACGACACTGACTGTGCATGGAACGCACACTTCTCCGCCTTGACAAAAAGCCCATTCTCTAGCAGCCTCTGGAGCACTCGTCTGACGTGTTGAACGTGTTCCTGGAGAGAAGAAGAAAATATCAATATGTCATCCAGGTAGACATATATGAATTGATCAACCATGTCTCTCAACACGTCATTGACGAGTGCTTGAAAGACTGCGGGAAAGTTTGATAACCTGAATGGCATAACAAGGTATTCAAAGTACCCTCTAGGGGTATTAAAAGCAGTCTTCCACTCATCTCCCTTCCTTATGCGGACCAAATGGTAAGCATTTCTTGAACGAACGAAAAGTCCATAAAATTTCCCTCCGCCCCGGAGTCCACGAGGGCAGGATCCTGATCCAGATCCTGATTAGCCCACTGTAGTCTTACCGGGAGGAGAGTGCTGGATGAAAGTTTGTTGAAGTCCGCTCTACCCGACAGAAACCTCAGTCCTGCAGTCGGGCTCAATCCTTTTACTGGACACTCAGATAGAACATGTCCTGCAGCACCGCGGAATAAACACAAACCTTTCCTTCTCCGTCGACCTCTCTCCTCCCAGGAAAGCCGAACTCTCCCGACCTGCATGGGTTCGATGTCCGTGACGCGAAGGGCAGCGCACTCCGTGCACCCGGAAGCATGCTCACTCACTGTAGCTTGATCGTTGACACACTGAGAGCGTTGTTGAAGACGCGTGTCCACGCGTAACGCCAGTTCCATAAGTCCCTCGAACTTCACCGGTAGTTCCAGCAAGCAGATCTCCTTCTGAATGCGACTGGATAACCCATGTAGGAAAATGTCCCACTGCGCCTCCTCGTTCCAGCCGCACTCGGCCGCCAACGTGCAGAACTCAATCGAATAGTCCGAGACGGATCTTTCAGCTTGCCGTAGATCAGCTAGCCTCCTGGCCGCCTCGCGCCCTGCCACAGCACGATCAAACACTGCTCTCATCTCCGCAGCGAGCCTCTGGAACGACGAGCAGCATAGATGTTGGTTCTCCCACACCGCCGTTCCCCACAATGCAGCTTTGCCTGTCAACAGAGTCAATACAAATGCCACTTTTGCCTCCTCTGTGGCGAACGTTTGCGGCTGCAGCGAAAAGAACATAGAGCACTTGGTTAAAAAGGCTCGGCACATGTTGGGTTCACCGCCATAACTTTCCAGTGTGGGTAAGCGAGGTTCATACTGAGGTCGATCAGGTGATCTGGGAGCGACTGGTGGTGTGGGTGGCGCAGCGGGAAGTGTCAGGTGTTGAACTAATGAGGAGAGCTCGGACACCTGCGCTACTACCTTCTGCATCGCGTGTCTCATCTCAGTGATCTGTCCGTCTTGATGATCCATACGGGCGGTGTGGTTCACCAAGAACCCTTGGAAATCTGCTGCATCTGCTGCTTCCACTCTGGTCAGTTCCTACTGTGACGGGTGAATAACAGAGGAAACAGTTGCAGATGCGTTTAAACAGTTTATTGACAGCAGTCAATTCAATCTCAGTCTCTGTGAAGTCAAAACCGCGTGAAGCGGTAAAAGGATAGTAGCGCAGGAACTGCAGTGGGTAAATCCAGACAGAAACACAGGATCCTAAGTGACTTTCAACCGGAGGAAGCGGACAAGTCGGCCAGAG
Source organism: Enteromius mattozi (assembly GCA_032359235.1). Classification (NCBI taxonomy): domain Eukaryota; kingdom Metazoa; phylum Chordata; class Actinopteri; order Cypriniformes; family Cyprinidae; genus Enteromius; species Enteromius mattozi. Next base: position 16,842,184 of record JAUMHE010000055.1, read on the forward strand.
ATTACAGGAATCCGGAGCAGTATAATCAGGAGCAGAACTCCATACACCAACACAGCAAAGCAGAGGAATTGACGAGGACAAGACAGGTTAGCACACATTAAATAGTGTTGGATAACGAGCCACAGCTGGAACTAGTTAGCTCGTTACTCACACTCAGCCACACCTACTCATTCAAACACACAACAGGCATGAATGAGATCGTGAACCCATGAACAGTGACAGTCTACTAATGATGTGGAGGAGAGTGCGTTCAGTGAACAGCAGAGCTGAGTGACAGAAAGATAAAAAATAAAAGAGGAAAATGTCTGCGGAACGTTAAGGCGAGAAATAGGACCCGTGTAAATATCGTATCAGCTTCCCAGCGCTGGAGAGAACTCAAAAAGCGGAAGGCCTGCGATTGGACGCCGTTATTTTGGTTGTTCTTTATAGGTGAGTAACACCGTTGTCTACACCAGACACCAGACGTTGCGCACCCCGACAGCTAAAGTCTGCCTACACTGGACGTGATAAAGCGACTGTTAAAAATCATTTGAAATTTGTGTCAGCACGTCATAAATAAAACAATAAGACAGTTTTCTGTCTGACATTTGTTGCGCTGCTTGCATTGTGATTTGTTTCACAGAGATAATTGTTGCCTGGGTTGCTTAGGCTTCGTATGTGTGAAGCGAAGCTATCAAAATCGGTGCGAGACGCTTCTGGGGTTGGGGCGTGTTGGTTTTGGAGAATTCAAATATCAACACATGGCTTCCAGAAATCACTTACCTGCCTTTAAAGTATATTTTAGTGCTTGTCAGTTTTGTGATACACTTTTACCATATTTCAAAGACAATGAAGGTAATAATGAAATATAAAGATATTAAGAAGTCCTACTTAAGTGGGTCAAAAAGCATTCTAAAGTTGCAGATTATTCTTTTAATATATATTTAAATTATAATAATATAATTCATTTCATTGAATTGCAAATAACATACACTTTAAGTGCCATTACTTTCAGTTCATACTGAAGTACATTCTTTCAAAGTATATTATATGCATTTTTATAATACAGTGATGCAAGGAATCCATGACATAGCAAAGGTCTTAATAGTACTAAATTGAACTAGGATGACATATGATATAATGTGATATTTGGGTGACTCAGTCATTCCAACTTCGAACAGGATGTCTTTTGCAATTCACAGTATTGAAGCTGAAATTAATCTCAAGGAAAGTCAAGTGTATGATTTAGGTATATGATAATGTTGCATAAGAAGTAGACATTATGCTGTGGATGTAAACTCAAGTTCTTTCAAGGCATAGACACACTTTGCTCATTTAGTAACATTTTCATATGGTGAGGCAATAAAATATCAAATGGTTTTATGGGAAGTCGCTTCAAAGGACTTTGAACCCTTTTTGTGTTGATTTATGAATGTGTTAGAGTTGTAGAGAAAGTGTTAGAGTGAAACATCAAGACATAGAAGAGCAGTTGCTCTGTTGAGAGCTGCACATTTAGTTGCTTTTATTAAAGAATCCCAGAGGGTAAGATTAATCATTAAATTCATATTGCCATGGTTGCATAATAACGTTTAATGTGTTCAAATGGTGACTGATTTACCTTTAACCCATTTACCTGACGAATTTGAAACACATAGAATGACGGGATTTCAAATGTTGCATCACTGTTCTTCTCAATTATGCCATTGTGTATGAAGACAGAGTCCAAACCCCTGAATGTAAAGGACTGGAATACTACTCAAAGCATAACCTTGTTTTCAATCTCAATTTAAGCAAATTTAAACAACAAAATATTTAAAGTTTCTTTAACAATCCTAATACTTTTCAGGCAATACGGACCATTTACGCTCTCGTCGTCTGTACTCCACCCCATATCCCGCCCACCTGTGCAAAGACTCCTCTGCCCTTACTTGTCCTATTTCGACGCAGGGAAAACTGTTGCTCCATAAGGGAACACCCACTGTGTACAAAGAGCTTTCAAATGACAACTTCCTTTACCTGCAGTGTGGAGCTGTGTGCCTGAAGCTTTTGCCTGCAATGAAACAAGGCATAATTTTTGCACGAAAGTGGATCGGAGCTGTAAAACTGGTGCCTGGAGAAGTGTTTTACTCACTCTCACAACATCTCCAGAACACACTCTGATCTACCTGCTTCTATTCCCTCACAAAGGTAAAGTGAGACTTTACAAAACTTATTCTTTTCAACATTTAGTAATGAGGACGTGAAAGAGATTTTACTCGGATGAGTTTACTCGGGAAAGCTTGTCTGGCACATTTAACATGTCTACACAGACTGGATTGAAGATTGGAAAGTTAGTTTCTGAGTTTCACTTGGGCTTTTTTCTCTGAGAGTTTTGTTCTGAAACCCTACACTTCTTACTTGGGTGCTCAGGTAGAAAGAATGAGGAGAAGAAAGACAGGATGAGGTTTTGAGGGGCTGTTGTTGTGAACTGTTGTTGTCTTTCTGTGATTGGATGTGACATTGTGTGGGTTAATCTCATCTAAACATGCCCAGGTCACATTTCAAGAAAAGAAATAAGACCTTTTTGTAAATAAATAATTTAGGCTGTGTTATGCTTTATTACATTATTTATTTATTTTTTGATCCTTTTTTTTGTATTGTGAAATAATTTTCATTGCACATTTTAATATATTTTCTAGCATAATAAAATACATGTTAAACATTAATCATATTTTATATTATTTATATTATTCAGGGACAGTAAAAGTAATTATGAAAAAAATTATAAAGATGTATTAAGTTCTAGTGGGTCAAAAGCACTTTAAAGTTCAGCTAACTACGTTTAAAATATAGTGCACTTTTATTTGAATCCAATTAACATGCAGTTAAGTGTCTGAAAACGTAACATTCAGTTGACACTTATATTGTTTTAAAGTATATTGTTTTCATAATACATAAAGTATGTTAAGTATACCTCTTTTCACAAGGTGTTGTAGATTCTTATATGGAGTGTAAACAAGTTGAAATTTCATCACATTTCCCCTCACAAATCCTCAGGTAAAAACGCATTTGTACGTTTTGCTTTACATGTTTTGGATAATAACAATAATTATTATTATTAAATGTATATTCTCTTTAGGTTCTCATTACTGTATTTTTAATATAGATTTAGTGCATTTATTTTTTCACATTATTGTAGCTGTAGCAAATTATAGAAAATTTGTTGAACTCTTTTTCATGACATGTTTTGATATGTTAACTAACACACTAAAATGCATAAAATATCCATATTTCAGAGATAATAGGAGCAATTATGAAATGAATAATAAAGATATGTAAGATCTACATGTGGATAAAAAGGTACTTTGCACTTCAGCTAATTCCATTTTATATAAATGTCTGAAAACATTACATTCAGTTGACACTTTCAAAGTACATTATTTTTTGAAGTATGCTACTTCTTTTCGCAAGGTGTATTTGATGAAAAAAATAATGCATTTAGCATTTTGATTGTTGATAATTTCTATTAATATCTGATTATTCTCAATAGATTGTCATTACTGTAATGCACTTGTGTTTATTGTTTATTCATTGCATGTCATTTATTTTCACATCACTGTCATAATTTGTTGCTAAAATATCATGATATTATGATTAAAATGTCAGAGATTCCTCTGTATAAACATCCAAACGGTGTTCTCTGCTTACTCACAGGAGAAACCTGATTTAATCTGCGTCTGTTAAACTTGACCTGCGCCTCAGGCTAAACATGAATCAGGCAGCCATAAATTAAAACCTAACCAGTGTACTTAGGCAGGGAACACCCTGCTATCTGTGTCATTTCAGATGTTTATGTGCAGTGGTTATAATTCATAGGAGTCACTTTGGTTCCATTTAAAGTAGATTTTGTTTGTCAGTGTGGGCGACACAGTCATGCTCCTGTTTCCTTTGGAAATCTCAGCCCAAACAGTGGGTGATGTAGGATGTCTCGCGAGTTGCGAACCAGTGCGAACCAGTCGGTTGAAACTGAAATAAAAGCTCTATTGTGTCATGCTCTCTGTGTAGCGCTGAGCAACTCTGAGCGATCGCCGGTCACCGGCCTGCCAGCTGGTATGCCATTAGCTTGTCAACACACATCTGCTGCTCGTCGTGCATCATCTCTGATCTGTTTTTCCATGCAGACAACAAGAAAGGAAAGAGAAACAAGTATAAGCCAGTAGAAGCCATGTTTGGCTTTCTGATACTGGAATGCTGTGTGTGTTTGGTTCAGCCAGATTGGCCGGATCTCATGTTACGTTGTGTATTGAGAGCATTGTGTTGTGTGCAGGCTTGTTCTTGGGGGATGTTCACATCAACCATGTGTCTTTGTTATTGCTTCATAAAAAATGGCTTAGCGTAGCTGAAAGCAAATAATCTGCACCTTTGATCGACAGTGACACTCGTTTTGTCTTATATTAGTTGAAGGGAAGGAAATTAAGAACAAACATTTGCATACTCACACTGTGTTTCCTGTCAGTGCTTGTGCACACAATGGCTTTTGTGTGTCTTTCAGTAGCAGATTTAAAGAGGTGCCGGGGGTCCAAATGGACGTTTTGTGAGGCAATGCATCTTCCTTACTTCCTATAAAACTAAGGTTCAATTGTCTGTGCCTCCGCTTTGAACCTGAAGTGAATGAGAGAGTCTGTAAACAACAGCGCTTCTGATTCATACGGAAATCTCTGACCTATTTCAGTCATTGAGCTTCAGATGCCTTTGATGTCATAATATTGACTATTCAAGCGAACCACATGAACATGTTACATTATTATTAATATTTTGAATTAATAATTACATAGTATTTCATTTTTTCAATTACTTTTCGAAAATTCTTACTGGATTGCACCCTTTACTGTAATGCATTTAAGTAAGTATGTAATTCTTGACTTACTTGTTTTGAATCAACGTACCTGGTGATTATTTACAATATATAATTTGGTCTGTTGCAGCTTTTTCCTATTTGTTAGAGACGTGATTCACCCATACTTAACATGTTACTTAAAGCATGTTTATGTAATGCATTAAAAGGTATTCATAATGCCATATTATAATGTTTTTTGTGAATAATTATTGTCATAGTTTTTACATGAATAGAATACATGAAGATACTCAGGTTACACCCTTAAAGAGTATTATGCATTCATTATAACGATTAAAGTAAAATGTTAATAATGCATTACACTTTTAAGGTTAAGCCATGAATAGACTATTATAGCTATTTTACTGCAGTAAAACTTTTTATTATGAAGCAATGCAACGTAAAAGCTTACAATGCTTCAAATACTGTTGATCAAGAACACTTTGATTACACAAGAAGATGCTTTTAATTATTTTGAATGCAGTTCTAGTGTGTTTCAAAGCTTAAAAAAATAAAACCGTACTTGCAAATAATATAGTAATAAAATAAAATGCCACTTGATTTTTTTAGAAAGTGCATTTTGTGATGATATCAGGTGGAAAGTTTCACTTTAAAGTACATTTAGAGTCTTTGTTTTTAATCGTCCTTTGTCATGCAGAAGTGCACTTATTTTGATGTGTTGACTAACATGCATTTTAAGGGGCAGTTTCCCGAACAGGGTTTAAGATTAGTCCTAGATTAAAATAAATGTTAGAGCTGTCTGAACTGGAAAAAAAACTTGCACTGACGTATCTCAAAATACTTAACTGGCATTATTTGGTCTTAAAATGCTCATAGGTGCTTTTTTTGAAAGACATGTTTCTAAAAACTACTTAAATGTCCTAAATTAACAAAGACCTAGTCCTGGCTTAATCTAATTCCTGTCCGGGAAACCGTCCCTACTAAATTGCAACTTAATCATTAAGTTCCGAATAAATGTAAATGACATTAAAGAATATGTTAGCTACCATAAATGCTTATCAGTACAAGACAACAGAAGTTGAACTAAAGATAAAGACTTACTAAAGTAGGTCAAAAAAGTACTTTTAAGTTAATCTAATGGCATTTAATTTAAACTATAATATATTTTCATCTAATTGTGTAATGTTTGGAAACATTAAATTTACTTCACGCTTAAGTGTATCATTGTAAAGTGTTTTATTTCTGTAAAAATCACACTTTTTAAAAGCATGCCTATGTGTGCTTCTTTTCACGAGGGAATGATTCTTTTTTTTATTTTATTTTTTTTTAAAGTTCATTAAAAAGACCCATATTGCTTTAAGCATACCTTTACAATGCATTAAATATACAGGGATTAAGTGAAGTGTTTCCAAATAGACCTCCATTGTTTTGTCTACTGAGGAATGTAGTGGGTCCTAAGCCAGACAGGTTTATTTTAGTTGAGACTGAGGGTCGTGTTTTAGAGGGAGGGGATGGTCTGTTACCTGAGGCCAGGTGTTACATGGCTGACACGTCCAGTCCTGCATCTTCAGGTATCAACATGTCACGTCAAACACAACGAACACTCAAAGTGAACATTTCAGCCATTGTTGGGGTGAGCAGGCGGTTGACATGTCTCCAGCACAGCTTGTGAAGTCCCACTCCTGACAGAATAGAGAATGCTGTTCAGACAGACGTCCTGTAAGAGATCAGCACTGATTATAATAGGAGTGTTCAGCTATTCACTGCTCTCTTGCAGTGTCAATATGACAGGCAGTCATGCAAAAATAACAGATAAGACTTGAGGGATTACATCATTTGTTTTGAATCTCTACAGTAAAATGAAAGTTTCCATTCATTCCTATGTTTATGTGATGCACTTCACTGTGTGTTTCTGTGACATGTTACCTTGGTAATACTATATTATATTGAACACGGTTCCAAGGGAATGGCATGTTTTTTTGAAAATGAACCATTGCAGTAGATTTTGTTTTGGTTTTGTCACCTATGTGACTATGATAATATCTTGAACTTTAGGATATAGTAGAATGATAATATCATGTTTTTCTGGATATTGTACATGTTTGTTTGGACCTGTACAATAGCAGTTTTTAGATATTTGTCATGCTAAAACAATTTTGTGATGCATAAATACAGTATATTTTAGTAAAAGTCAATATGTTTCAAATTTTACATTAATTTTTCAGGGGTGTGGAGTTTTCTGAAGTTTCACAGATGCAGAGATTTACATTCATAATGATGATTTAATACTCAAAGCTGACACAGACAGTCTTGAAAATATACATTGTATTTATTGTTTGTGTGTGTGTGTGTATATATATAATATTTATTTATTTGTGTTGTCAAATGATTGATCGCATTCTAAATAATAGTAACCCTAAACAAACCCTCATCCTAACCCTAACCATATAGTACATACATATTGTTAATTAATATTACTCAGTACTTAATATATCTTTTAAATGTAAAATTCTAATGTAAGTAAATGTTTCTGAAATGTTATTTTGAGAGTCTTGCGTGTGCTCTGCGCTCACAGGTGTGGTTTTGCCGCAGGTCACTGGCACACTGACCTTGTGTCTACAGGTCAATTACTGGCTGTGGAGCTCCGTCAGACGGCTGTAGCACACCTCCAACCACAATCACTCCCAAACCCAGACGCTGAACATCTGCCGGACGTCCTGCTGAACACTGGAATCCAGAGGATCTTTCTTTGTCAAGAGCACAAACGGATAACTTTCTCAGGAATCATTCTGGGGCTGCTGAATGCATTTGCCTGTGAATCTCTTTTGAATGAAAACAAGCTAAGCAATATGGATACAGTTTCTCTGAACACCTCCCTGTTCTCTGGCAGTCAGAGCATCAGTACGGATTCTCCCAATTTGTCCATGAGATCTGTGAGCTTCATCAATGACACCGATTCGTCCCGCAGCAGTACACTCTTACACTGGAACTTCTTCCTGGCTGCCAACTACATCAGCGTGGGTGAGTCAAACTTGTTTTTATAAAAAAGGAACCGATTGTCACTATTAACTAGTTGCTTATTAACCATACAGGTTGTTTCAAACACATTTTGTCAGTGACTCAAAAGTAGAAATCATACATTTTTCACAAAGCTCCTTTAATACAGCTACAAATAACAGGAATTGCATTATGTCTAAAAAACACACAAGCTAAATAAATAAATCCCTTTTTGCAAATCTTGTGTTTACATATTTATAGTCATTTACGCTAAATTAATAAAATAATGGCAGAACTTTTTTTGATGAATAATTAAATAATGACAGAACTTTTTTCTTTCTTTACACAGAACAACAACAAATATAAATATAACAAATATAATTTGCATAAATGTATGAGTTTATATTTATGAATATTTAAAGGAGTGCTCCAGGCATGTTTTGGAATGTTCGGAGACAGTGCTGCTAATTTGGGTTTGATTTGTTAGAGATTTGTGTTCCATAATATTTGTAGCTAAAGTCAACAAATATTTCCAGAGACTGAACAATCAATCAATCAATCACAGAGCTCTTACACCCAAATTCTTCTCAAACATGTTGCACTCTCTTTTTTTTCTGCTAGTAAAAGATGTCGAACATCTCCTGATCTCCTCATTATTCAAAAAGCTCTTGAAGTGTATGTTTATGATAACTGTCTGCGGTGCAGTGATCATTTCATTAGATGCGTCTGACTCATTGGTGTATGTGAGATTATCTCTCAGATCAGCTAATCGCATAGTACAGAGTCTCAATCAGATAAACAGCTGCTGCTGACAATTCTCAGACTTTCAGTTTGCTGCAGGAATGAAGGATTTGTGTTTTGTGGTTTGTGTAAAGCCCCCATGGTATTACAAAGTGATGATTGCATAAGTGAACATTGAGGAAACAGTGGAAGGGCTCTTTAGGACAGAATTACCACACAGTGTTAGCATTAGCAATGTTGTGCATAGGAAATTAGTGTTTGTATACATCCCATTAATTGAGCTTAAAGAGTTATATGGATAATATACACAGTTTATGATACAAATTGTAATAATATTCCGGGTTCAGAGTAAGCAACCGATTTTATGGAGAAAGATAAATTCACAATTTTTTGCACTTACTGTAACATAATGTGTGATCATGATTCTAACACAGCATATAACACATTTTCCGCAAAAAAAGAGTATAAACACTGTACCAAAGCATACATCTGCTTTTAAAGCCTCGTCCCACAGTCTTTCATTCACTGAATTATTGTAAAAGTAATGTTTGTTTATTTTTTACTTTAAAGGATGAGTGTTTAACTCATGTTTAAACTACTGTCTATGGTAATGTCACAGATGAGTCTAAATTCCTTTAGTTTCACTTAATTGTATTAGCATTATCAAATTTGCTTGGTCAGTTTGAGTTATTTCTGTTTTAAGTGTTTCATACTCTTGATAAGTTCTAAATTGCAATGACACATCTTTTGTGATGCTAATTTCTGCATTACAGGCATGTAAATGTTAGGAAGTTAATTACCGTGAACAGTTCTTTGAAATTTATTTTGCTGTCTCAATTACTGCTAATTACTTGTTGATTTTGACTCACAAATGAAAACATGTTTGTAATCATCAGGATCCCATAACACTGACACAGCGACACGTTCCACTTAAAGGTCAGTTTAAAGCTGCCGTATGAGATCAGACACAGTTGATTTATTTTGACAACATGTTTTATCATTGATTTTAAATGAACTTAACCTTATTAGTTCCAAGTGGACAGATTATTTAATTAATCACTGGTGGCTGTGTGAGCATTAGATAGTTGTGTTCACTATTGTTCCACATTTAAAACTGAACTGAGAATTACAAATCAATTTAATTTGAGAATTACTTTAAATTTGTGTATTATTTAAATTTGTAGAATATGAATTTGATCTTTAAGCAATGTTAAATTTAATATATTTAATGTTTCTTTTGTTTTATGGGCTATGGTGGAATAACACTAAAATTAATTTACCCATTTAATTAATTATTTATTTATGTAATCTTGCCAAACTTGTTGGAATAATGAAAATCCTCTTTAATTGTTGATTTCTGTAGATTCAGTAAATTTAGTAACACTTTAGGGACCAATTCTCACTGACTAACTAGTTAACATGAATTTTACAGGAATATTGTCTGTTGTTTTACTTATAAAATACTTCTGCATTAGCACTATCCCATGTGCTTACTATTATAATAGCAATTCATTATACATAATTACACGCAAGTAACCTTAAACCAAACCCTAATTCTAACCCTAACCATATAGTAAGTACATATAGTTAATTTATATTACTCAGTACTTAAATGTATAATTACACTGTAACAAGGACACTAAGATACAAGTGTAACCATATACTGTCATAAGATCATCTGTAACTTGTACCCTGAACATTCTTAAAGTTTTGTTACACTTATCAATGAAAACTTGCCTGCACATGTTCTGTGTGATAACTCAAGTAACAAATGTTTCCGTACATTGAAGCTCCTTATCTTTGTTCAAAAGCAACTTCAATTCTTTGATCGCGGTTTAATTGTGAGTTCATGGGCGAACACATCAGTTCACTTCCAAACTTTGTCAAACTTTCCACTTCTGATTCCACCGGTACCTTGTCCCAACAGGCCACTCTCAGAGACGAGCTCAAAAGAAAACAAAAGCATAGGCCCATTCATCATCATCATCATCTGCTGACAGAACATCTCACTGTTACAGACTCCCTGCGGCCCGCCGGGCGCTCATGCATTGATTACTCACCGAGCTCCATGACACTTCCTGTTAGGACATATTTTCATCATACTTTCAGATTTTGATGCATATTGCACACCTTTACACACAGCATATTATTAACTCTACAGTGAACGTAAAGCTCCTTTCACAGACTTGGAAGTTTGATGAAACTTTTTTTTTTTTTTTTGGTCTTGGTGAGATGTTTTTATTCAAATCTAAGGATTTTGATTGCATCATTCAGATGCCTTCTCTTATTATCCAATAGAGGGCAGAATTAGTCCTTTTGTGGTCTTGCAGTAGATCTAATATTAATGACTGTGTTCGGAACGGCCCACTATCACTGGGGCTAAATGACTTACAATTTACAACTGTTTTCATTCAGTAATGGCTGGTACAATACACAAATTCTTGTAAATAAATGACAAGAAACAGACTGAACTAAACATGTATTTTCTTGTACAACAGTTTTTATAACTTTGATTTCTGTTTTCTTTTTAGTGTTGGACTGAGAAATTTTCAGTGACACACCATTAATTTAATGAATTAAATTTAATTATTCTAGCTACAATACTTTGCCTTCAATTCCTATAAAATATAGTGTCAGTAGCGATCAGCAGCAAAATATATAATTTGTTACTGAATCTTTCATTTTGATTGACACCTACAGCTGTTCTGTGCCTTCAAGCCACATTCACATGAGTGCCAGCGTAAATCATTTCTATTTCAGCGGCGCTGTGTAGAGATGCAGTAGCATATCCCTGGGTGTTCAATTGCAATCCACTCTAAAAGTCATTAATAAACAATTACCTAAGAGCATTTTCTTTGAAATCTGAATTTTGAATAAAACAGTACATACCAAAATACATCATAGCCTATCACTATCCAAGCCATTTGTGACTGTGAGATGCTTGTGGTGTTTAACGGGAGAGGAAGGATTTTGTTTGTGTTTTTGAAAAAAAGGCAGGTTGTCCATGTTAAATAATTTGATGCTATCCCTCATTTGTCATCGTTCTTCAAGAAAAAGCAGCTGTGGAAGGGTTTACACATGTCCCTCATGGATGGGTATAATCAGGTGCGCCTTGTTATTTCTTTGCCTCTCTGTGATTCTGCCTGGGTTTGTTTTTTTTTTATGGGGGACCATCTTCATATTGATGGGCATGATTACACAGGAAACAATTTAGCTGGCTTCCAAAATCAAAAAATCAGAAAAAGGCTTTGATGGTTATTTATGTAGCGTACAGCCCGAATAATCACAAAGCTGAAGTAGGCCAGTGATTTTCCAGACTCACGTGCCTTCTCTCTCTGTTCAACAAGATGAGAACACCTCCCCTCCCCCCACAGTATTATAGAAATAAAATACTGGAACAGGAACAACACCCAAAAATATCACAGTACAAAAAACAAGTTGTACTTGATTTTTCCTTTTGTGGGCTTCTGTTCAAATGTACGGGGTTGGAAAGATTTATGTTTATTGATTCTTTTTTTTTTTTTATACCATGTCTGCAATGATTTATTCAAAAATACAGTAAGAGTAAAGTATTATTACAGCTTGTTCTAACACGTTGGAACACGACATGGTAATTATTCATTTATTTATTTATTATTATTATTATTATTTTAGTATTTTATATTTAAATTTTGGCTAATGTTTTAGTACTTTTTTTGTGTGTTTTTATGTTTCTTTTTTGCCAATTTTTTATACAATTTAATTTCAGTTCTAGTTATTTTTAGTACATCAAGAGAAACTGAAGAGAATGAAAGATACTGCTATAGCTGAAAGAAAGTTAGTTTTATGTGCTTCTGTATGTATCTGGCCTTTGTCTTTGCGCTGACATCAGCATTAATATAATGGAAATGAAAGAACTGTACTGTTGACTGCTCACTACAGTAATGACTGCTCATCTGACTCTGTTCAACCCATCCATCCTTTAGAGAAGCTGTTTCAGGATAAAGCGCAGAAAACACAAATTGAATTTTCTGAAAAACACCAACTTCACAGTTTATAGTTTTGCACATCTGTGGCAAAGATCTTCTCATTTATCTGTTGTTTGGATCCGCTTCACTGACTCTCTTCTCTAAACCCACTGTGCTCGTCATTAAATTGTTTTTTGTTTGTTTCACATCTTCAGAGCATGCAGATGTTGAGCTGGACTCCGCTAAAAGATTTTGAGCTGCACTCCTCTTAATACTACGAAAGAAACAGCAAAGCATCAAATACAGTAATTGGGCTTATTTGCATATAGCTAAATCTTTGGGAGTGTCAGGGAACTCAGCTTTTAAATGTTTTTAAAACTAAATCTCTTACTTGAACTACAACGTTTAAATCAAATCATGCATACATTTTATTTTAAATTAAACACAGTATAACATTTTTTTCCCCCCCAACTGCTTACGCACAAAATCTTTACTTGTCACACAGTTTCTGAAAGCTGACATTCAAACAGCAGAAGAACACACCAAATCTGCAAAAACATACACTAATTATCAGCCTTTGAACACTTTTTTGCAAAACACAACATATGTACCCTAGTAAAGAAGTAATATTTTTAAAATATATTTATTTCATACTAAGTATAGTTCAAATCATATTTACTGACAGAACTCAAGACCTAATTTTAATTTAAATGTGTTTGGAGTATTACTTGTGCACAAAGCATATTTCTTGTGAATAAGCCTAAAATGCGTGTTTATGTCACAGGATTGTGTAATATTGCCCTTAAAATTCTAAATATTTAAAGTGCACCTAAAGTATACTTGCAATAGTTCCACTTTAGCACAATCAAATATGCTAAGTATGTTTTTAATTTAACTACTTCCGCATAATTAAAGTGAATTAAGTACAAAATTATTTGTTCCAATTTAGCAGACTTGAAGTATACCGGTTTAGTATACTAAAAGTACAGTTGCATGGCATTTTATTATGTGCATAAATATGAAAATGTGTTTGTAGTATACTGAGCATGAAATAAATGTAATTCAAATTCATTTAAGTATTTTTTTTACTAGGATAAGACTTAAAAATCTAACACGAATTGTGGCAAAGGTGTTTTAGTGTGTGTGTGTATGTGTGTGCGCGCTCTAATGCAGTTGTGCATGTATACACAGTTGTGTTGCTGTGGCTCAGAAGAGCTTTAGCAATGGAATAATTGTTCCGTTGCTTATCAGCGAGCACACACGCAGTGTAAGTTATCACCACCCATGCACTTATAGTTGTGCTGAGCAAGAGAATCAACAGGCTTCAATGGCCCTCTCAAGGAAGCTATCAGGGCTAATCAGGATGATGCGAAAGGCCATCAGTGTAAATCCACAGCCATTTTTCCCTCACAAATAGCTGCGTTTTATGTGTTTATGTGCTGCACTAAAGCGCACATTAAGGCAGAAATGTACTCCTGTAAGACAGGGATATGTTGGCTTAATGGCTTACTTCTGTCATGATGTTTTAAGCAAGCACTTCAGGGAGAGTTCTCTAATGTTCAGCCTTTGATTTTCTACTCCGTCTCTGACCACTGTGTAATGCTGCTTTGCAGAACGCTTTTCTCTTTGGAAGATTTGGGCTCTGAGGCTCTGAGAAAACCATTTAATAAAGACCATTGACAGAGAAGAATGAGTTGCACATTCAATTGTCCATTGTAGTATTTTTCATAGATCTCGACAATACATTATTGATGTGAGAACTTACTGTTCTGCTGTGTCTGGGAGCATCTGTCTGAAAGTATTTCAGTGTCAATTGCACAATGAATTATTGTCATCAATCTTTCTCAGACACCCATGACACTCAGGTTATTGTTTTGTGTCATATCAATTCAAGATAAATTCATTAAATCAGTGTTCTGGGTTTAAGGGAAGGGCCTCTTTCAGTGGCATTTGTGCTGGAATGTTAATTAGCACAGAAAATAATATGTATATTTTTTCTTACTGTTTTTTATACTTTGTCTTACTGACAGTTAGCTCTTACTGACACAGTCTCACATAGTCAGATTTAGATTTTTAGCATAAATTCTGGTTTACATTGCAGTTTATTCTGGCCAAGGACCACACAGAGAGAAGAAGACAATCTGACCAACATATTGATTACTGATTGATTGACTTTTTTTATGATTTTATTAATTTTGTTAATTTTTGCTTAAAAAGATAAAATCTGTTTAAAAAAAAAATAAAATTCTTACCCCATTGGCAGATAGAGACAAAAAATGGGGCAAAAGAAGAGCTATTTTTCTTGTTTCTAGCAAAAACTAACAACATTTTAATAAGTTCAGAATAAAAGTTATTTTGCTTTTCAAGTAAATGCATCTTGATTCAGGAAAGTGTTTATACTAAAAAGCAAGACAAAATTCTAAGCAAGCATGCTGTTTTTTCTCTGTAATGTAACAGCATTATTATTATCGTTATTATTATTTGTTGCAAAATTAATATGCACGTTTCTGTCTTAATTGTATCACTTTTATGTGGCATTGCTTGATTGTAATAAAAGCCTTCATTACAGCGGGACACTAGAAAAATGTTACTGTTTTAGTGTGTGTACTTTTTAAGCTTCTGTTGGAAAGTTTTATTATTCTTCTCATTATAAATCTTGTGAAATGCTGTAAACATCTTGAGCATTGTTTTTTAATTATGCAAATCTCAGAACACCTCCAGAAAAGTAGCCAATTAGAATAAAGCTTTGCATTTTTTGAGCTTACCATTTTTGTGTGCAAAAAGCATCATAGAACAATGGCACTAGCAAAGATTTGCAGCGAAACGCGACCTCAAATCATTCATTTTCAACTAGAGCTGGCAATTTTATTCATCAAGACTGACAGATAGAGTTGAAATTCAACTTGATGTAAATATGCGGCTGTTTTTCCTCCTGATTCATCAGTGGAGTAAGAGTGCTCACTAACACCAGCACCTGCAGCCATTTAGTTTCTGTCAGTGTGAACGGCCCTTCAGGTGCTCTGTTCCGTTTGAGGATATCACGTAAATCACACTTCTTTTCAAGAGCCCATTTAAAATACAATGCATTTTTATTCACACCAAACTGAAGTTTCTTTCCATTCATTGCTTGTAAATCCTGTTGCTTTATAAATGAGATCACTAATGCGTGTTTGTAGTTTGAGAAAAGCTCTTGGTTCCATTTGCCCGGAGTCATCTCAGCCATGATTCAGCACAGGAGACGTTATGAGCTGCAGATGATGAATAACACCACTGAGAATATGACTTATCTCTTTCTTCCCTGGGGAAAGTGATTTAGCTCCATTTTGGTTCTTTTATCCCTAATTGTTTTGAAGAGCAGGAAACTCAGAGGATGGGGGATAATGCAGGGTTGAATCGAAACCTCATGCAGGTCTTTTTTGTGTGGTTTGATTGCTGTAGAAGCAGGTGAACGTTCTGATGCGAGCGACATCTTTCATGATAACACCTGAACTGTACGTTTCATTAGCAGAGATGTCATAAAGTGCATAAGATGCTGAGGAAGCTAGAGGAAAAAATAAAAATAAATATATATATATATATAAGATCGACCTTAGCAGTGTTGGTAACACATTACAAATACAAGTTCTTCTATTACTGCATTGAGAGAAATTAGGATTGAGGTACAGAAATTCTTCCTTCAGCCTAAGGCTTTCATTTCACTTTTGGTGTGAAGGATCTTTTACATTTGCCAAAAATATAAGTTTTTGTTAAAAATAAATGAGCAATCCCAGATCAGGTGAAAAAAAGTAACTCAGTAATGCATTACTGTCAATGTATTACAATGCAAAAATGTATTTTTCCCAATACTGGACCTACTTAGGCAGGATAGTGCCATATTTAAGCACCATATCTGACCTAAGATCCATTGCCTACTTAGGCTTTTTGAGGGAGTTTTGACATGTACAGCGGTTAAGTTGTCTGCTCGAGGAAACATCAGTGACAGTGACATGGAAATGAGCAGCACACGGTGTGTCAATGACCAGCGGACAGGGAAACAGTGGTAATATAGAAACACTTATCAGTGACCAACACAGAGCACAGAGACTCTGCAGCCTTGTTTTAATTGACTACATTTCAGTGAATGCCCCTAAAGGCAGCATGCTGGAAAACAACCAACCCCACACTGAATCTGCTCCCGCAGAAGCCCAGTTTAAGTTATCATTCACAAAGCTCTACAAAGCCCCCGTCCCTAGTGTGTTCACATTGTAAATATTTAAGTTAGTTTAATAATGCTTTTGGCTACTCAGCTCAGCATAGAAACAATCTGAATATTCTGTCTGGTCATATGTGAATGATTTGTAATGCACTGTTTACTACTCCCGTAGTTATATTGCACAAAAAATATGTATATTTTTATTGAGGATTGATAGAGCAGTACATTTTGTGGGAAAGAAATCATAAAAGTATTTATCTCTCATCACATTTTTGATCATTTTCACAAAACCTTCATGACCCCCAGAATATTTTGTTCTATGAATGTTTGAACATGCAATATGTCAAAAGAAAGTACAGAGACTCTCAAACTCAGGCATTCTCTTTTTTATCAACATTTGAGTGTGCAGAGAATATCAGCTTTTGGTCTTTTACCCCAGATAAGACTCATATGCAGGGGCCAAAAAGCATTCCAGTACTTATACAAAGATTTTAGCTAAAGTAATATGTTTTGCAGAATATCTGATTCAAGTCTTGCTCAAAATAATCACTTCAACACATTGCGTACCATATTTTACTAATGTTTGTACCATAATTAAAATAAATAAATAAATAAATAATACAATTATAATAATACATAAAAAGAAAAAAAAAATTAAAAACATAAATAAAAAAATACAAAACAGCATGATGGTACTGTTTATGTGTTGCAACAGCCTTTGGATCACTTTCCCTGTGAGTTCCCTTAAAATGCTGCCTATGCAGGCATCTCACTAGCTATTAGAACACAGCCCATTAAACATTTCATTCTCCAACTTAACGACTTAATACAGAAACCAAACGGTTAAGCTAAGAGACAGACCATTCGTCTGCAAAGCACACTCGTTAGGCATTCATTAGCCTTGATGATGTGATAACATATAATATAAATGTTAATGACTGTCGCTAGGCTAAGAGTCGTGTATTAGACACCATTAGTGACTGTCATATTGAAGAACCTTTTGATCTATGCCTAATAGCATTATGCTAATTGCTGGAACAGTACCGCTATTGCAAGCAGAAGATTCTGGATTTAATTTACAACCTTTGCTTTTTCAGGCCAGATCTCAAAGACCTAGACTACCCCCACCACCGGCCCATCATATCTCATACATCACTGACATTGGCGCTGTACCCTGTAATTGGATCTTTTGAATTGATTTGTGTTCATTTGCAGTGAAACAGTAGTCAGTGAATGTAAACAGATACAGGAAGATGTGCTGTAAAATTACAGTATAAACAAGCTCTTTAGGGTGGTTGCCGGGGTATTCTGGGTAGTCGTTATTTGCTTGTTTACGAAGTCTTAGAAGTCCACTCAAATCTACTGGATTTTCTTTCTTCTCATTTTGTCATTGACCAAGTGAGAATCATAAGTCTGCCTGCATAGAAAAACAATAGCACACCTCTCCTCAACAAATTTCTGAAGCAGATAGCAAAAGATCTTTTCTTCTGAACCTTACATCCTCATTAAATGGATTACAGATGAAAAAAATTACTCATTTCCACCAGAGCAATAATTAAAAAGGCACAATCAGAAGTTACTTTAAAAACAAAAGACAAAAAAAAAAACTTGCCACTTTTAGAATTGCACTCATTTACTAACTCCTTGTTTTCTTAGCACTAGCTTCTCTTTTTTTCTATTTTATCTGTTCCTTTTGTTTTTATTTAGTATACAATTAACAAAAACATAAAATGCCTCTAGCTTGCTCTATTTTTTTTCTATTCTATCTGTTTTCTATTTTACTTACTATATAATTTATAAATTCCATGCTACCTGTACTACGTTAAGCTAACTGAGACTTGTTACAATACTTGCATATCGTTGCTCTTTTGTTTATTTTAATCGCTTCCATTGTCCTCATTTGTAAGTTGCTTTGGATAAAAGCTTCTGATAAATGACTAAACTTAAATGTAAATATATAATAAGATATTGTTTATATCCACTCATTATAAAGAGTCGCAACATGAAGCAGAGATTAGTTGTTTTAGTTGCTAGTTTAGTTTTGTTGCAACTTCTTACATTAATATAAAATTGAAGTGCAGTGTGTGCAAATGTTAGCTGTTTTACAGTGGATTCAAATGAACTGTATTCCATTAATAGTCTTTTTCAAAGTATGCTAAAGTATGCTTTAAGAGTGTGCTAAAGCATGAAGAAAGCCCCTTGTTTTAGTGAGAATATGAGAGTGATGTTGTTCCAGCAGATGCTGTGTCTCTAAAGTTGCTGACTTTATAAATTGTTAAAAACTGTATCATGATCCTCCTCTCACTGAAGTTTGCAAGTAATTGATAAGATGAGAAATGGTCTGCTACTCTGATAAAGCAGCAGTCACATTAGATCGCATAATGAAAGAAAGGCCAGCCAGGAAATGCAATTTAGCCACGGATCAGGTAGTTCATGCCACACATGACCCATATACACAAATACACACACATTCTCAGACCGAACGCAGATTCATGGGTGTGTTGGGGAGCTTTTGAACAGGAGCTCTGGACATCATCGTAAAAAAGGGGCATTTAAATGCATTCGAGTTGCTGTCTGCAGACTCACTTTCTCACCAGCAATATGTAGCACCCTCACTGGGGGCTTCAGAAATGATTATTAATCTGGTGAGGTTTGCCAGAAGTGCCATCCATTCTAATTGCCTTGAACACTTAATGAGCTCGAGCAAACCTGATCCTTGAGCTGCAAACAGGCCTGGCCCGGCCCAGCTGAATGGCTCAACATTAGGGTGCACCGAATTGTCCATTGAGATCAATTGAAGGCTGGCTTTTTTTCCAGCCAAGCATACATGCATTGTGCCACCACAATGGTGACTGCTGCCTTTAGTGGTTTTGCAAGGTCTGAGGGAACAGAATAAGAGGGGAAGGCATTGTGTGCAGATGCAATTAGCTACACTGGAGTGAGCGGCTGACGTCCAGCTACAGCAGTCGTGCTGGGTGATGCTTGTGTGCGACTGAATACATCACTGAGGTTGATAAATACAACCGTTCAACAAAAAAATTGAATTCTGTCTTCTTTTGCTTGCTTCTGTATGTTTCAATAGCTGACTTTCATTCTTCTGTTTATTAATACAAAATAAGTTATTTCACGATTTCACACTTATATATAATTGCGTAGAAGATAAGCATATTTGGTGTGCTGTCCAGGGAGAGGGCTCGGAGCTCGATGGGACTCCCAGGCCTGGGGTGCCCAATTTACAAAATAAACAAACAAACAAATAAATAAGTAGTATCTAAAAAACTGCTGCGGTTGCCACAACATGTACAAAACTGTACATTTAAAAGTATTTTACTGTAAAATGAAATAAAATGCTATGTTAGATCTATTAGTTTCAAGTCCAGAATATTATAAAGACAGATTTTGCTGTTTTGACTTGGGAATCACTCAGAAAGCCCACACTATCAGACGCATTGCAATTGAATAATTGAAAACACATTTGGAGATGGCCTGAGATGAATTTTTACTACATTGAATGAATAAACAGGGAACTAATGGTGTTTCTGTTGTAAAATTCATCACTTATGAAGCAAATTCAATTTCAGCTATAAAAGCAGCTCTACAGAAGATAAACATTTTATTATTCAGCTCAAGTTGTTTGTTGTTTGTTTTGTGTTATGTTTTCGGATTATTGTGTAATAGGACTTCCTTGAAAACGAGATGATGCATCGTAAGAGGTTTATCCCAAAGAAATAGAATTTGTTGCAATTTGTTGCAAGTCAGTTTATGGACTCCAGAGGTATGCCAAAGTAGATTCAGTTCAATATGAATATTGTAAAGTTAGTGTTACTAGCCAGCTCTATTAAGCTCAAGTTGTATTCTCATCCGATATAGTGTCAGTGCAGTGTAATTGCTTTTTTTCTTCCCAAACTGAGCAAGCAAAAGCAGAAAATGTCAAAGAACCGACCCTTCATCAGTTGATAAATCAACAAAAATAACACCACACGTAAATAATAACTACATAATATGTCAAAATATGTCAGTTAACGCACACAACCTCTCATGTAATATGCAAGTGGTGTTTTGCATTATGCATGAATCTCTTTTCCAGATACACTGGAATAAAGATTTGAGTGAATGAATGAATGAATCAATGAAAAACATTCCATCCAAATGGTGCAAAATGGTGAATGAAGCACAAAAAATATTGATTATAAACATACTTAATTCTAAGTAATCAATGAGTCAATCTAATTAAAAATAGACTATTGCCCTGGCAACCATAATTGCAATATCTTAGCATTGGGAAGGCATATTTTGTACAGGCAAATGTGCCACTCTATTTCCTTTAGAAAATGTAAAAATCTAGCTTTATGATACATGCACAAATCAATTTCATGCATTTGAACAATTGCACTTTTAGGTGTTACGCAGTCATGCTCCCGTATTGACTTCAATGATCTGATAGCATGAGAGCTTGACTGGGCCATTTCTCATTGTATTGTACTCCTTTTATTCCATTCTATTTTTTAAATTAGAAAGACTCATCTTACCTCTTAGATCAACAACAACACAGCAGCTTTGACCCAAAATCTCATCCATCTAAATTCATAACAGCTCATTTAAAATGAAAGATGAATACTTGATCCGTGCTGTCTGCCGACTTGAGCAAGATCAAGGCGAATCTGAGCGAATATATGAATACTGAATGAACGGTGGCAATGAGGAACTTGGGAAAACAGCCCATGGCCACTTCATTCACAATTCAGAGGAATGCATGGCTGCTGCATGCGTGTGCTGTTCTGTATATGTTTGCACCATGTAATTACCAGCATGCTGCCGGATCTGACCTTGCTTTCCACTGAATTCTAAAGAGTGTAGCGATAAACCACACAGATACTGACTGCTGGGTGTTTGTGGAAACACAATGGGGCCAGAAAGTAATGACATGTATTGAGAACAGTCTTCATGCCGATCCCCGGAGAGTCGGTGGAAAAACTCAAGGCGCAGGGAAGTTCTAACCTCATATTCTGCAATTCTAAATGGGTCCTGAGGGATGGGCACATCTCTGCAGCCCAGCAGTCGAGGAGAGGGATGCTTTCTTGCAGAATATTGCTATCCGGGGACTGAAAAACCAATAGAACAGAGAGAATAGAATTTAGCTTTCTCGTTTTTTCTTCTGTGGTGCTGTTTCGACTTCCTCATCCTGGTCTTCAAACCGTCCACTGTGTCAATGTGATATTTTCCCAGATGGATTGTTTTCCTCGCCCCACAAACTTTTGAGGACACAGAATGCTCTGTTCCAAAAACTACTAAGCTGTCTTCCCAGGCAGCATTCTTCATGCTGATAGGCATCATGGTCGAGCTCCTAAAAGAGTTTTGGTCACAGTTGAAGGCAGCACTGCATATGTTTTTCACAGATAAGTCAATCCCAGAATATACTGCGACAAGCTCAGTAGAAGAATTCATAAATCTTGACTGTACATATAAGCCTATATATATTATTCAGCTGAAAAGTATGAATTAAAAGTAAATCACTGACTTTGTTTAGGAGTGTAGTGAGCTGTCTGTATTTAAAGACAACATCATTAATGTGAAGGCCGCATCACACTACATTTCGATTAGAAAATTGCTAAAAAAAAAAAAAAAAGAGGTAAATCCCGCATGTTTTAAATTATTATTGTTGTACAGTACATTATTATACCTATTTTGGCCTATTCAAACTTAGAATAATTATTAAACTCTTTTTAACCCTTGTGCCCTCCTCATTTGGGAGTCACACTCATGGTCTTAGCCGTGAAATGAAACTTTTTTTGCCCCCTAGTAAAATCAATTTTTTGTTTTTCATTTTTTTGTTTAATAATATTTTTTCTTTTTTCTTTTGTATTTTGAGAGAACTTTATACTATGTTATTTACGCAATAATTATTAACATTTTTTTTTTTTTTTTACATTGTTTTTATATTAATGTAGTATTTCACATTAAAATAGAGACTAGGCCTTTCAAATACATTTTTTGAAGACAGATTAGCGCCCCCTGGTCAAAATCAAAGAAAGAAAAACGTGTAATTGCATGGTGTAACCAACAGATAGCTTTATAGGAATCTATAGAGAATGTCCCTACTTTTCACAAAAAACAAATGTGTGTCTATGTGCCTGTTTATTTTACAATCTTGATGATTTAGTGTGTCACCCCTTCACTGCTGTGAGCTTTTTCTGCATTATGATTGAATTAT